>VMBQ01004121.1:64875-88830 GCA_007657795.1 Dreissena rostriformis | reverse complement strand
ATACATATCGTGTATCAATCTTCTACGAACAGCCGTTGTATACTTAAGTTTATTTGTTTGTTCGTCGGAACATTATACATTTTAATAAGACAAGCACATTTCATCGTTATTGATCCATTGCTACCAATTGATGAATTGATGTAGTCAGCTTTATATTATCTGATTTATTTATATTAGTACGATATAAACATGAAGATGAAAGAACGATATATTTTTTAGGTAAGCCAAAGGTTGTTCTATTCGATTCATATACGTTGCAATCACGACACCACATACAACATGAAGATATCGCCGTTTTCCATTCATGTGCACCAGGTACATACTAGTAGTGTGATGAAATCATGATACACAGGTAAGCTGATGGCTACGATATTTGTTTTTAAATCGGCATACGTTACTCGAATGAAATTTATACATAGCTTCTTCTAAAACAATTGAAACCCATTTAACAGTATTCAACTTCCACCTGCACATAAAACACTGAAGAAACTGTAGTTTGGATATTCTTTAACATGCTCAAAATTATTATTTTGTCTTTAAGTGTCATCTTGGTCGCAACGCTAGAGACACAGGCATTACACTATATGATATGTCCATACTGTAGACATTTCTGTTAAAAAAGCACTGTAGATAATTAAATTACAGTTAAGAATTGACTTTTGGCCACATTTTTCACATTGACATTTGATGTAGAGAGACGGGTGTTAAGCGCTACACGTCGTTTAATCATTGTGGAGATTAACGGTAAGACGTTTTAAACGTGTTTGATGAATAACGAAGTTACAGTCCGGACGTGTTTTTATGTTCCCAACTTTAATTTATTTGTGGAATTCTAATGTGATATTGGCCTTCGAGATAAGGATGCGGCCGTTGCAAGAGACTCCTTCGTTTCCTTATGACTAACAATTGGAGTAAGTTAAATTTACAGATGCGTTCTGGATGACGAATTTTTAAGTTTAATTTTGTCCAAATATGACCGTTAACTTCTAAGTATTACCATGAATGTGAGGTACTGTGACGGATTTTAGTCGCGACGCGAATTACCCCAATGGTTGAGGCATTCTTGGTAAGGTATTGAGATTTGTAAGATGAATTACAGTCCGGACAAGCTCGGACAGGCTCACATTGTTCACACATTGTGCATAGTATTTCATTTAGATCTACAATTATATATCTGTTTTGTTAAATCATTATTTGATGGGCTTATTTTCTAGAACGGAAATCCGCCTTCCTCAATTTACGAATTAAACGGATGTTAAGGTACTTTTGAAATGCCAAATTTCACTTAGAGCACCGTCTTGCAGTGTACCCTATTGGTAGCAAGCATTAAGTACATCAGAGAGAAATCGCAATTTGGTTTCATCGTTTGTTTTGTGAGTTCGTCTTCAGCCAGAACAAAACATAACCATTTATAATTAAAATATGTTCCAAGCTTCACATATATGGCTTCCCAAACGCTAAAACATTCTAACTAACTTAACATGCATTAATCAAGCGTATATTTGCTATGCCAAGTAAGTATGCATTGCATTGACTTTTACATTTAGTGGTCAATACATAATGTATATGTTGTACACTGTCACATAAATTTAATCTATCTTAACCGGAGCGTTGTTCATCTAATCCAAATATTATGCTTTATGTCTGTCCGTCAAGTACTATACATTATTTCGAAAATACATGTAATAGCCGACAAAGGAAGGGTCATTTTGCTTAAACGTCTTTTTAAAGTAGTCCTTGGCGCGGTGCAAGGTAACGTGTTTAAAATAACTGTTATTGTAAATACTGAAACATGTACTGTGTGTGAATCTTTATGAATTCTTAGAACAACATAGTTCAATTAAACATCAATATCTTTAGATTTTTTATTATCCAAAACCACACGTAATTTTTTATGTGAACATCAGTTTTATTTGAAAACTCAAACAAACTTGCATTATTTCAGGGCAGGTAAATTTTAGAGACGTGAAAACGGGAAGCTTTTTTATCCAAACATGTGTTGACGTGTTCAAACGAGATTACCAAACAAGTGACATTGTTGAAATGATGACATCAGTCAACCGAGAGCTACAAGACAAGGTTCTGCAAGTTGCACACACTACGACAACGCTTACGCGAAAACTTTTTCTAGTTAAAGGTAAATATTGTTACCATGATGACTGTTGCCTAAAACAGTGAATAATTCCCACCATTTAACTGTACGTTTATCCAGGTATCTAGTCAAAACTGTCGAGGTATAAAACTTCAATTGTTCATAATCCAGTGCTTAATATAGCAAACAATATAATTTGGGGTTTTAAATCTGTGAGAGGGCTAGACAAAACCTCACAATATCCCAATAAATAACCACCAACCAAACACGCGTCCCAAATAATCTCATTCACATGTAACTATGCAGAAAGAAAATGAAAACTTGAATGCCACAACGTGACGCGTGAATCGAATACAATCACAGGCTTGTTTTTTTTTTATCCGATAAGACGGCTACCTCATTATATCCACAGAAATATTCACAAACTAAACACGCGTCTAAAACGATCTCATTCACATGTTACTCTGCAGACTGAAAATGAAAATTGAATGTCACAACGTGACGCATGAATCGAATACAAAATGCATAAGTATAGCTTAAGAATGTCGCTAGTATTATGGGATAGGTTTGATCCGTATTTACAAAATATGGTCCCTCATAAAATAAAAGATCGTAAATATGTTTTACCCACATAACAAAAATTGCTCTACTGCTTTCAGCCTTTAAAATCTTAAATATGAGAACAATTAAGATGTGTACGGTAATACGATATACTACATGCATACAGCATAAACCAAACTGTTGTAATATTTAATAAAGCAAACAATGGAATTCAAGAAACTCTATCTGGAAACAATAAGTGTACTTACCAACTACATTTTAAGTGAACACTTAATATAAACATAGACTGATTAGAACTAGGATCGGCGCATATGGACAGTTAACAAACTGAACTGCCTATGTCCTCTTACTAAGCGACGTGATGGTGTATTTGATGCACTTTAGTTACATTTTGAGTTGGTGTCTGCATTAATAAAACTGTGTGATTGCAAACCAAACAGTATTGAGTTGTTTGGCTACTTTATGATATAAATACTACAAATGTGTTAACACTTTTTCAGACATCATTATTATGCTATTTTCGTCGTCACTGATGCATTACAAGTACCTATTGAAAAATATCAATACACAAATCAACGATTATGTTGAAGACAGAATTTCTTCTCAACTTAAAGTTTTTAACTAATTCTGCGTATAACGGCCACCCTAATTTTACGACCACGCGGGAACGGACACTTTTTAAAAGTCTTGCTAGTATTTTCTTATGTCAATCAAATCCCGTCTATAAGAGCATTACGCTGTTGCTTATTAAAAGTATTAGCTTCGAAATCGAATGACATAAACACAGAGTCAAACACTCAATACATTTAATGCTATCAACGCGAACAAAACTAAGAACGATTCAAAGGGGAAAGTTATATTTCTCGAATATGAGCTTGTGTTTACTGTTTTGTTGTTGTTTTTTTTTCCAACTCATTTCTGACTTTATGTTTACCATAAATTAGTGAGTTATTAAGTATGAACATTTCTTTATGTAGTTCATTTTCAAATAAGTGGGAAAAAAGAATTTCACTATGCCATATTCTGACAATATTTCAATAGTGTAAGTACTTGTTACGAATTGAACGTCTTCTTATCTCTGTTCTTCGAAAAAATAAGTGGTATATTCCTTTGATAGAACGAGAAGTGAATAAAGTTTCTTCTTTCAAAGCAGGGATGCCCGTTGTCCCCCATGCTGTTCAATCTCTATATGAATGATTTGGTATCCATGTTAAATACATTAGAAGTTGGTATTGACCTAGGTGATGAAAGAGTATGCATTTTATTATTTGCAGATGATGTTGTTTTACTGGCAGATAATGCACAAGACCTTCAATTTTTTTAATATTGTTTATCTTCGTGGTGTTTACAAAATAAGATGAATATCAATTGTGAAAAATCAAAAATTGTCCATTTTAGACCTAAACGTTTTATTAAACTGGTTTTAATTTTAACACTGATGGTCAACCTTTGGAAATTGTACATTGTTATAGATATCTTAGTGTCGTTCTAAATGAATTTTTAGATTATCATGAAATAGCAAAAAATGTGGCTATGTCTGCCTCTAGAGCATTTGGTTTAATTATTTCGAAAAGTAAAGCATTTGGAAGTTTCCAATATTCCACGTTCAACAAGTTGTTTGATTCTATAATTTGGCCTATTATCAGCTATAGTGCACCAATATGGGGCGATAAATCTTACTCGTGTATTAATGCTGTCCAGAATCGGGCAATGCGGTATCATTGAGGTGTCGGTAAATACAACCCTAATGCGGCAGTTCTTGGTGAAATGGGTTGGAAACCACCAATTTTAAAGCAATGGGGAGCTGTAATTAGACAACATTTTAGGAATGTAAATATGAATGATTCCAGAATAAATAAGGAAATGTCTGATTAAGTTGATGTACCTATTAACACTATTAAATATGTTGTAAATGATGTAGAATCTAGGATTCATGAAAAAGAAATTGTCAAATGGAGAAGTGCAGTCAATAGTAATACTGGAACTAGAGGTGTTGGTAGTAATAAATTGAGACTATATAGATTATTTAAAACTGACTTTGGAACAGAAACTTATGTTAAAGACAGCATACCATTTTTGTATAGAAGTGCATTAGCTAAGTTTCGATGCGGTGTGGCTACGCTTAGATTAGAAACTGGTCGATATGAAAATATTGAATTGGGTAATAGAACATGTTTCCATTGTAAAAACATAGTGGAGGATGAGATACATGTACTTTTTCATTGTCCTTTATATGTGAATATTAGGAAAAGTCTAATGGACATTGTTATTGAAACTTCGAATTGTCACAACATGTCAGAGACTGAGAAACTTAAATACATTTTTACAGATGAGAGGGTGCTTTATATATAAGCCAAATCCTGCTTTAGTATTCTTAAAGAAAGAAGGAATATTTTATATTCAAAATGAATTGTATATACTTAAGTTGTATACTGTACATTACTGTACATTTGTAAAATAGTTTATAGACTGTCTATGTTTTAAGAAGCAAGTGGTATTTTAATGTATTAACAATATTGACAAGTGTAAATAATACCACATAGTCTTAGATATAATAACTAATTTTAATAGAAGTTAGTTTTAACCATGTGGCAGTAAATTGATAGTCAAGAATTGTAAATGTATATAATTACATAGTCTCTTATAAATCATAGTATAATTGGTCGCATACATAAAACTGTACTTTTTATTTGTTTTTTTTTTCATTGTATATGTATTGCGAATGAGACTTTAATAAAACATTGAATTGAATTGAAATCTTTCACGATTTATTGATATCAATCGAAAGATGGATGTTTTCATTGAACTGTGTGTACCAATTGTGTAACTGATTTTGATATGTAAATATATACAACGTAGTCGTTTGTTTTAGAAGTGCAATGCCTATCGATATACAAAGCACTGTTGTATCGTTACCTAAAACATAAACATGTATGTGCTTATACTTTTTAGCGGAAACACACACAATAGTGCCGCATGCCATTCCTTGGGGCTTTATGAACACCTTAATGATGTGATAAATTATTGTAACGTCTGTAAGGTTGTTTTGGTACAATAATATTGTTATTATAGGAGCTGACCACGATTTTCAACAGCGACTTCCTGTACAAGTCAATCCCACAGACACAGTAACCGAACGACACTCGCCAATGAATGCGCGTACGAAAGATACAACGGCGGTCAAGATAGGTACAGTCCATTTTTTTTTTTTTTTTGTCAGATTTAGTTTACAGAGTCTTAGTATATCATCGTCACCGCTTAAACACAATTCAACTCCACAGTTGTCTTAGGGACATTTACGCATTGAAATCCATACTAGTTTTTACACATCTCTTCTTGTTTATTTAAATATGAAAGCTTTCTGAAACAAATTTCACTTTAGCAAAACACCGAGACAATACCGATCGGAAACGTTTTTCCTCTTCTGAAAGCCCATAATTTTTGCGTTCAGATTCAGATGTGGATTCAGATTCAGATGAAGATTCAGACTCAGACCCAGATGCAGACTCCGCTTCAGATGCGAACGGTAAACCGGTGTATTGTATTATTTTTTCATAGTTGTAACACATTTTAGCTTGTAATATTTTCAATGATATGGCTTTATCACTTTTAGAAGTAGATTACACAATTGACCCTAAATATAACAACTTTGCAAATAGACATTATGATCGTTAAATATAAATATTTATCACATCCTCAGACGTGCATTGTTGAAATAAACCACTGTGGAATATATTTTCCTTTATTTTCAACAGTGCTTAATTATAGCTGTCACGCGCGACGGACTACTTTTTTGGATTTATACATGAAATGAATGTTTACTCAAATCAATATAGGCCTACTGAATATAAATAAAAGCGAAATTTCCACTTATATTTACCTCAAAACCGGCTTTCCGTACTTTTATTTTTTATTCAATTGATTGCGCAATTTAAGACGTATCTCGTGTGACGTAATGTCTGTGACGAAACACACCAGTTTTATTTTGACTCTGGATTTTAAGATGGACAAGTCGGACGTTGTTAATTTATTTAACGTTAACATATTTGTTATTACAAGCATCGAACGAATACAAAACGTATTTCGGGTTGTGTGGTTGTAATGCATAATTGTAAATTTCGATATTAATAAAATAACTCGCCTCACTAGAAGTACGGCTTCGAAAATTGTGTTTTGGGTCAGAACAAATTCAACTATTAAAAAATAGAGTGGTTAAATTAAATGTCGAAAAAAGGGATTGAAGAACAGAAAATGGAAGTAGCCTCAGGTTACCAATTCTCGAACGATTTTTTGCCGATTGTATTTAATTTGTCAAAAAGTTTCAAGTTTTTGAAAATAATTTAAGCCGAAATTTAAGGTAAAAGACTACTCTTTCTGAAACTGTAAAATGTAAAGAAAACAAACGTTGATAACTCGACCTTACCGTTGGTCAAATGAAGTTGGTTCTGTTTACATTTTGCAACCGGTTTGGAACCAATTATCGAACGTGCACTCAAGCAAGCCATGAGACATTTGCAACACACACATAAACTGGTAAATTAAATGTATTTTCCTTGCAACTGACGTAGATAATCATTACTAATATATTTTGTTCATTTAATCAAAAGACAATGCATAATATTCACAATAACGTTATAGTTTTAATCACATTGATTCAATCATGAATGTGTAATTTCTTTTACTGTCTTTCAAAGTGTATGTGTGATTACCAATGTGCAATTTCTATTCTTCATTGCAAAAACCACATGACCACTGATCCCCTGTGACGATACTTTAGTCAACTAGGGTCTGGTTTTCCGAGTTCAGGCATTGATAATGGAACCAGTTGGGGCATTGTCACAGCCAACCCATTCCATTCGTTGATTGGTCATGCACACAACACAAATGCCATCATTTGGGTGTTCTGTGTCTGGCATGTCGATTGGATTGTGTCTATTCTGTAGTGAAGAATAGATGTCTTCTGCATCATCATCATCTGAAGACGGTTGGTTTCCAGTGATGTGTCGCGCCCCGCTAATCCTTTGCCTAGTACCTGAGGTTCCTGGTACTGGTAGTGGTACAAGGATTTCAGCAAGCCCAGCTGGAATAATTTCAAGTTCAACCAGAATTTCATTTGCAGAGGAGTTTCTTGGCCCATCATTTAATGACTGCTTTGCTGAGCAATGGATTAACTGGTTTGATGCCTGTAATACGAAAGGACTCAGTAATGTAAAACTGTGACAGAATGCTCAAGGCATACTTGATGAGCACGGGTAGCTGACCTATGGAGACCTTGCTGAGTTGCAAGTCAAGTCTCTGTGACACCTTGGTAAGATTACCCTTAAGAAGGTGAAAAATCCTCACATCCAAGGGTTGCAGCAAATGTGTGGAATGGGGTGGGAGACAAAATAGTTCAACCTGGTTTGTTCTTGCGACATCAATAGCCTCAGGAGTGAGATGCGCTCCAAGATTGTCCATGATAAGGAGGACTCGTCTTGACCGGCCACAGTTGGGAATAAAAGATGCGTTCAGCCACTTCACAAACAAAGAAGAGTACATATATCATTTGGGGGATTTAACTACAGACCAGGATTCAGGAACAGATTGAAGATCTCGGGGAAGATTTTTTGAAAATATGATCATTGGTGGCAGTTATCTTCCATCGCCTGAAATTGCAAGGTGGAGAGTGACATGGCCAATGAATGTTAACATTTGCCTTTGGTACGGGTGTTGATTATATTGTAAAAATACGGAGCTTCCATGGGGGATTGAACCCACGATCTCCGGAGTGGTAGTCAGACACTCTTACCACGTCGCTGAAAAGCTAGCTCAACAGCAAGGCTGTTGGAAGTGACCTTAATCACTACAATTACCAACACTTATCACTTTTTCCTTCGACATAAGTTTCCCATCAAAACCAGTTTCATCACAATTACAAATCTGATCAGGATGATTCTGAAGACCAAGAGACTCGATTGTACTTGAGAGTAATTTAAAATAGTCAGCAACTGCCTGGGCGCTTAAATTCATCCTGCCTGAATCAGCACGGTCGGGCCTTCTTTTCATCAATTGCGGGTTGCCGGCAAAGAACTTGCGACACCATTTCTTACTGGATCCATGTACAAGATTTATACGGGTTGGTCGGCCGCTATGTTTGACTATGGCACGTGCAAAACTTCTCATGATAGAAAGGGTAATATACATTCCCCTAGAGGCCATGTACTTTATATAGTTAATAAGAGCCTGCTCTTCGGCCTCATTTAATGAAGGATCAATACCTGGCATTTGTATTACCCCTTCTAACTTTACCCGACTGTGATCGTGCAGTGTGGACTTTGGTATTTCAAACGTTCTTGATACTTTGGACAAACATTTTCCTTGTTTTACTTCTCTAACTGCTGCTTGTAGAGCACAAATTGGGTATGTATTTGATTTTTTTCGTGTCATTTGCCTAATGTATTATATTTATGAATAAATTGTTTCTCAATAAATGTTGTTGAATGTTACCGAGTTGGCTTCAGTACGAATTGACCATTAAACAACTTAGTTGTTTGCAATCTAATCGATTAAAATAAAAATAGAAAAAAAGGCAAGGTCGAGGATGTAATCGCTTATTTTGACAGTTGTAAACAAAGTGAAAGGTAGTAAAAAGCCTTAAAGGTGAATGAAAACATCGCCCATTTTGTTAGAATCTTATAAAACAAAACATTTTGAGGACTGATAATGATCTAACTGAATTAACCACACATTTACCTGGTCAAATATTAAAATTTTACTTGGTTCAATGAATCTTCGTCTGCAGTTGCGTTTACGAAGAAGAGGCTGTCAAGTTGGAAGTTAGCCAATATAATGAATTCATATTGGACTTACTTAAATAGGACCCGATTTCAAATTCAACGATTCCGTATAATTTATAAAAATCGTTCGAGAATTGTTTCCGTTCGAGAATTGGTACTTTGAGGCTACATATCGTTGAAACCGTATTTTTATAAGGATTGGATTAAAGTTGTCATTGAGGTAAACGTGTTTGTATACCAAATTTCTATGAAAAAATCAATTTTGTTTTGTGTGCAGAAGTTTTAACTCGCCATAAAAGCAAACAAAACTGACGAAATAAACATGGTAATTACACAACTTTAGTGAGTAGAACAAGAACCAGTAGATGTTTGACTTTGTTAGGCCAGTTTGTAAAAAAGTGTGTAAAAAGATTAGTTGTTTATAGACTAAAATTTACATTATCGGCGGGGATAAATGCTGAGTCATGCCCGACGTAAGTTCAAAATGACAGCCATTATTTTGTTAATTGCAGTGGTGAAACTAGAATTTTAATTTGAACAAAAGCGTTTGTGTTCTTATTGAGTGTGTAATATTTGGAATGCTGATTAAATTTGAATCGAGGCATATAGCGATATTTTGTCTTGTTACTCTGCTTTTGTGTGGAATTCTTAAGGACTTTTTCGAGTTGCGTAAACGGGAAAGATCACAAACAATTTTAATATTACTACGAAAGGTTAGATTCAGTTAATTTAAGCTGATTTTGCTATTGTTTTTGGCAACTAAAGAATACTATTTTGATTGCATAAGAAACAAATTAAATATAAAAAATGTAGGATAAATGGAATATTGATGGGATAAATCGAATACTAGGTCGATGCCGAATAAACAAATTAAATATAAAAAATGTAGGATAAATGGAATATTGATGGGATAAATCGAATACTAGGTCGATGCCGAATAAAGCGAAGATCATTTTGCTCGGCCCGAAAATTTGAACCACTCGCCAAGGCTCGTGGTTCACATTTTCTAAGCCTCGCAAAATAAACTTCGCTTTATTCGGCACCGACCTAGTAATCTCTATATACCTCTAAGTTTTAAACTCACGCAGATTTGTATAGGCTCATTTAATAATATGCATACTATTTATTTTAATACTAAACCAATGCATAGATAACAGTGGAAAGTGTTAGAAGTTTATAGCATAATATATAACAGTAGTATGATTATCTGATGCAGACGATTTAGTGTTCACACAAAAACATGAATGTCCAATTTGAATACCTAGGATTTTGCGATCGTCATTTGTTTGTCGTGCAACATGTCTCATTCACATTTTTCGAACGACGTCCACCGTCTCATGTCGTTATGGTGTTAACGAAACTGCGTATGTGTTATCTGTGTGTGCACATTTTTATAATGTGTTCTAATCGTTTAAATCGTCCACTGCTATTGCAGGTCAAGATTGCAACCGTAGATCTAAACAGTGAACATATAAATCATCTCATCTGTAAGACCAGATCATACAATTTTCAAATCAAGATTCTGAAGTCAAACCTGATAACACCCGAGTAGTGAGTTATATTAAAGATGCATAAATTCATTTTTTGTTGTATACAATCACAGACTCTAGACTTTTAATTTAAAGTTATGAACTCGAATAGTAGTCAACTACGAAATTTATCGAATGTATTCCACGGTTGTCGGAACTAAAGTGCCAAGAGGTTCGTGCGATAAATACATAAAATGACAAGACCCATTTGATTACCAAATGCATGGTCAAGTACTCCTCAATTTAGTTTGGCAAAAGCTGGTCACACTCGGTGTGTGAGATAGCATATTTTTACTTAAACAAAAATGATACTTTATAATGCCTTTCTTCTAACCCCACAATACATAGATTTATCAGATCTAATAATGTAACTCAATTATGAACCTTTGCGATGCTGGTTTATTTCATAATTCTGTATTTGGTAATTGTAGATGCTGCATAAACGTTTCGTATTTCTTATTCACTTTCACCTAACCCGCAGTCTGGACGACAGTTGGGGCACCACAGATGACCTTGCAACCAGCTCTCTCCATTTCTCTCGTCTTTCGGACAGTCGTATAGGCTTGGCTAAGCCTTAAACCTCTTCATTCTGAAATGTTATCCTACCATCGTTTCTTGTGTCTGTCTCTCTTCCTCCCACCCCTTACTGTGCCCTGTTGCATTGTCTTGGCAAGCCCTGATGATGGTGAGACATCCCACACCACTTGAGTTTCCGTTTTTCACAGTGGTGAGTAGATCTTCGTGAGGCCCGATTGCTTTCGTGACTCTGGTTCGGACATCCTCGTTGGTGATGCGGTCTTTGTAGGAGATGCCGAGGAGTCTTCGGAATGTTCTCATTTCCATGGCTTGTATCTTCTCTACAAGCCCATTGTAAGAGTCCATTGCTCGCAGGGGTACAACCCTATGGACATGGCTAGGGCGCGCATCAGTCTTTGAGGTGAGGGGTATGTTTCTGTCCTTCCAGATGGTCTTAAGTTACGTGACCGCTGTTGTAGTTTGTGCTAATCTGGCACGTATGTCAGGTTTGGATCCTGCGTATGTGACAATTGCTCCCAGGTATTTGAAGCTGTTGACGGTTTCTAGCTTCTCGTCAGTGCTGATGCCGTTGATATTATAGGTCATCAGTTTGATTTTCTCTGCACTGAACTGCATACCGAAGGCTGTAGAGGATTTTTCACTTTGGGCTATGCAACCTATGTCATCGGTAAAACGCAGGTTTGTGATTTGTCTGCCGCCAATGATTGTATTTCTTATACAACTGTTCTAAACTGCTAACAAGTATGAATGGCATGTAGTACATCATTTGGAAAAAAATATCGAACACGAACTCGAAATATTTCATTTCGTTATTATATTCATAACAACCATGTTTTCATATACAGACTAGTTCAATTGTCCACAGATTGCTCACCTAAACAATAGAACTAATAATGGCTTTTACAAATTGTGCACAACATGGACAATTTTCAATGGGGAAGTGAAGAGACTCTTTCTTTGTTTGTATTTTGTAATGTCATTTAATGTATTTAAAGACAACACAATGATATTTGGAATCGTATAAACGAATTATATAAGCTAGCAAAACTACTTTGAATAAAAAAGATGTCTTAACCACGGGATACGAACATGATACCTCTCTTAGTAAAAGCGAGCTCTGTAATACTGCATCACGGTGGCATTTAAATTACCGCATCGCGTGTCGGGACCGCTATATTGTTTTGAGTTTTACTGCATTTTCGTTGTTTCGTACATACTCAGAAAACGTTTGTAGTAATATACATTTACGAAATAAGGCGATGTTACACGAAGTTCATTACAATTCTGAAGCCTTTAAACTTAAACAAGCATGTATCCGATTAAAATAAACCATCACGTCATTTTGCACACGCGCGTTTTTATTATCTGATATATTAACGAACGTGATGTTGTTTAAAAAAGATAGAAAGCTTTGGCTTATCAGTAAATACAGAAGTTCTTCCATTCAGAATTGAAATGTATTGCTTTGTTAGTGTGAATGTCCGTATGTTCATTCGGCGTCTCAGACGTCTGTACATTGTCAATTGCCACTTTCATCATTTTAATCTAATTTAAACATTGTTTTTTTGTATTCAATATGCCATATATGTAGTAACATTTATAGTATTGTCCCCTACCGGTTTCACCGGAGGGGACTTATGGTTTGCGCTCTGTCAGTCTGTCTGTCTGCCAGTCAGTCTGTCACACTTTTCTGGATCCTGCGATAACTTTAAAAGTTCTTCATATTTTTTCATGAAAATGTGTAGCATGGATAGATGGCGATATGGACATTATGCACGTCATTTCATTGTGTTCCTACGTCAAAAATGCTGGTTGCCATGGTAACAAATAAAAAACAATGGTGGAGCCGGTAGGAGCCATAACTGCTTGGCAATAGTCTTGTTTACATTAAAATTGATATATTTGTTGAATGAACTATATACGTAGGACTTCAAATTATCCTCACAATGCAATCTGTAAAATCTTCATTCTTTAAACGCGCGTCAATCCAGAATAGGACGCAATCGTTAAAACGTATTATAATTTGTTAACATATTAACACCTGAACATGTATTCAATTTCCATATAAAGAATGAAAACTCCAGTTTCTACAGCAGTATTGAATTCCTATTATACACACGTTCGTGGTCCTTTATGTATGGCAAGTGACCAATTGCCAAAACAGTACGGCACAATACGAACAAACATACACACATAGTAGAATAAAGCGGGGGTCACCGCCTTGGAACGGTCAATGCAAAGCACTTGGGGTTTAAACCGGTTTTAGAACGCTCAACCTCACACTTGGCCCAGCAATATTCACGATACATATAAAATGTAACCTCATAGCATTGCAACTCAAATTACACAGTGATAAAAGGCACGATGAAATGAAATTACGAACACATATCAAATACATCCCTTCTTTTGACAAACAGATTTAAGAATATAGCATCATAAAGTTAATATTTCAGATCATCGTTCAAACGCATTGTGTTATGTGTGTGTGTGTTACTTTCTATTTTTGAAGGTTGTTTTAATCAATTAATATATACATAAAATAGAAGTTAACATCTTAACACATACGTTTGGAAGAATATTATTAAATCTGTATCTTCTTCAACGGTGATATAAATTGTATACGCTTGAAAATCAAAGTTTGATTGTAGGAAATATCCATTGATTTAAATTTATAGAATTATTAAGTATGATTTGAACATAATCAGATGAGCATTGGAAAACATACACTTAGTTTCTTTATTTCCGTAGCATTGCGACTGTTTATTAATGTATTCAATAGAGCTAATACACAATTAAATTTAAAAAATCAAATAGATATTTAAAAAATTGAGCACTTTTTGCGAACATGTCATAATTTTAACACGTGCACGTGTACCTATCAGTATTTCGAAATGCCCTGTTTGTGTCAACTGAGATTCATCACATTTATCTCATCACTATTGCCCTTTGTTGTCGATTTCATATTGAACGGGCATACACTTACCAATATAGCAATGTATAAATTACATGGTTTGGCATATTCCATTTGAAGCAATAGGTTTTCTTAAAAAAAACTTTGGTTTGATTTTGCTACTTCTAAGGTTAAATTTGTATAAATTTGCATATTGCTCAAAATGTGTCTATACGCATGTTAGATAATTATTAAATTTAGTTTGACCCATCCACTGTCGTTCAACTTGAATTGTAATGCGATCCGTATACAGACATCCAATCAACGACATGGAAATCGATAATTTACAAACAAAACAATTTAACCAAATACCGTTTGCATAAGACAATGGAACTCGCATTCGAATGATCACAGAAAGTAAAGAACATACTAAAACATTTAATATGCCGACATAAAACGAAAATATTGGTGTATTTTATTTTCAAGTGTTTAAAGCAGAAAACATAAATATATAGCCATTGATTTAGCATTATTCTGTTAAAATAAGGGTGGCCATTGCGTGATATTTTGTGTTTTTCTCACATTAGCAATACCGAAGTGATATATAGCTTGAATTGAAGTGTTTGCTACGTATGTTTCAGTGAAGGAAATGTATCCAAGAAATGGAAAAGGATTCGTACTTCTGATCAATTTCACAACGGATCGAGATGGTGAGATAGTATTAAAAAAAAATTGTTCACGGCACAGATGGCCCATAGTTTTTCATTTCAGTTGACGTTCAGACACAGGTATATTGAGGAAATTAGAGGACAATGCGAGCTGCAAAGTTAGCGTAAACACATTCATATTAAATTATTCTTTATCCAATGTGTTTCTTATTTAGACACCAGATACATTTGAAACAAATATGTATTCAGTTATTTGTGTTATTCATTTCGGTGTTAGGTGCCAAAGTGAGGCAAAAGGAAATGTCATTTTACATATTTTACATAAAAAAGAAATCAACGAATTACTTATAAACATAAAATGCAATACATTTTAAATTGTCATTATCTCTTTAAAATCATAATAATGGGTGGTCATATATTTAAAAAAGGATTTCTGAAAAGTTTCAATTCGCTTTCTCCCTAACAGAGACATACATTTATCGCATCGTCTGCCATTCTATCATTCCGTTCGGCTTCTTGTGCGAAGCATAATTCAGGACATATTGAAATTATCCAAAAAACACTTATAATCACTGTTGGTTTAATTGAAAAGAGCAGACTAACAGAACCGTAACGTGCTTTTAGGGATTTACATACATAGGGTTAATTGTTTATAATCAATTTCTTGTGCGGATCATACTTCAATTAGTATTGAATATCTTTACGTCCACTTCTAAGGCAGATTAAAGTATAAAAAGGTACAGAAAACAACAACCACAACTATCTTATTAGGTTTCGTTGAGTCTTTGCCTATTTATAGATTAGTTTGTGTAGAGTCCGTTTCTTGTGTGGAGAATTACTCTTCAAGTAATAGAAGTAAACAAATAAACCCTCGTGTAATTAAAGCTAAGATAGTTTTCTTTTGAATCTACAAAGAAGTTGGACTTTGTTTATATTTTTATGTTCCAATCATAAAACCACATGTATCGAAGGGATGCAATTACTTAATTTTCGTGTGCAAAGCGGAACATAACAATTATTAAATAGATTCAACTTAACTTCCATTTAGTGATATATGACATTAATTGACAGTGCGGGGTAAACTAATAACTCTCACTATTTTATTACATATTTGTTATACAAAGTATAATTATTTTTCATTGTTTTGAAAATGTATATATCACTACATAGTGTTGATATGTATAATGCGTATTCTGTTTATTTAATACACATTTCGTGTCTGTTTTGTCGATGTTTAAAGCTCAATAACACACTGTTTGGTCACAACAATACTTTGGGGATATCCGGTACTTACTGTTGCAGTACCTAGGATACATATATTTATCGACTTTTGTTTAAATTAATAAACAAAGTATTGATTCGCGTTTGTCGCCAATTTTAAGGCATTAGGCAGAACAAATGAGTATTCCTTCGGTTCGTCTTGTTTACACTTTTTTTAATGCACACATAAGCATTCAAAATGTATGACCGTTGTGTTTTGAATATGTGAATTTCGGAATCATATCGACTCTTCAACAGTATACCTGGTTACACTGTCGCTATGATGTAAACTAGAAGGGTTTACAGTGCTTTTAAAAAATAGTACTTAGTGAAAATTACGATGTTTGAAACAACAGCAGTATTTGCAATAAAGTTTAATTAATAGCGTTTAATGTGTAACATATTATTCACTGCCACATTTCAATGTGCAAATAATAATTCGATAAATTGATAAATGTATTTAACATGTATAATCCTCTCCGTTTTTACTTAGTGGGTGTATAACCCATTGTTGTATTCAACACACTGTACACATTATGCCGTATACAACTTAACAATACTGCTATTATATGTAATATTTATTTCAATAATCAGGTTGGAAACAGGACCAGACAGACTTGAAGAAGTTTTTTAAGGAACTGAACTTCAAAGTGCATGAAAGTATCGATCCAACGCAAAGTCAACTCACCAAGTTTGTTGATGACAACAAAAAACGTGTTTCACATAAATATAAATGTTTCGTGTGTGTCGTCATGGGTCACGGCGATCAGGTAACATGTTTTTTAATTAAAAAAAAAACACTTTTAATCATCAGTCCTTTTCTTCCTATTATTACGAAAAAAAATGGATGTGTCCTGTCATCATTCTAGCCATCCTAGCCTGTTGTGTTATTTATCGTTAGATCGGCATTGTGAACAAAGAGAAGAAAACGAAGAAAGAGGTGTATGCGGTGTCATACGAATATATTCGGAAGACTTTTAATAACAAAAACATGCCCGACTTTGCAGGTAGGGGTCACGTTTACATTCAGTCTCATACTTGTGATAATATTTTTAAATGATGGTATGCCTATTTTCGAATACTAAAAAGAAAATTACAATTCCATTTAATTTAATCATTTAGAATTTACAAAACTTCTTTCAGTATTGAGTATACATCAAGTAAAATATGCGAAGTAAACAGTTTACACTAGCAACACACGTGTTTTACACTCACACATGTCAACAGCGCTACAAACGCTCTGTAATGCTATTGAGTTTTAGTATTGTCTATCTATAAATGAAACACATATATGTAAGTGCTTTGACTTTGATTGCACGTGTTTGAATAATCAATTTCCGTTTTTAAATCAAATGTTGAATGCTATTATATATTTATTTTTCCATTTAGGTCGGCCGAAAATTATTTTGATCAATTCTTGTCGTGGACTCTCCTGGCAGACAATGATACCAATACAACGAGTTGAATCAGATTGTCCTGTTCCAACAAGCCGTGTAGGCGAAGATGCCGACTTGTTTATTTTCCACTCATCTGTCGATGGTACATGAACAATTGTTTAGAATTTAAATACTAATACTTAATTTGATTTGTTTGTTGAAAGGATAAAGATAAATTGTATTGCACAAAAAAAAATTCCATTATTTAATCAGGATTATTCAAAAACACGCAAACATGCAATTTTACAACTTTAATTATAATTCTATTTGGTTAATATGTTTTCTTCGGGGTTTTTATGTCAAAATAAGTTTCAACACAAATTGAAACACAACCCGCGTATCAATAATTACACCGTGATTTTTTATATGAATATTTATAATTAAATTAGGCAAGTATCCAATATACATAGCGGATGTAATCATGTGTATTTGTATTTACGAAGCATGTATGTATGAATTTGAGGGGTCCATAATTTGTATATATATTTTTACATTTATATTTGTGACTTTATCCTTAACGCATCCTCTCAAAATGTCAGCAGATGCACCTAATGAGATCTGTAATCGTAACTAGTATATTCAACACAGTAGTTTATAATTTGCATACACTTAAATTATTTCACACGTTTATTAATTCCCCCTTTTCAAAATTACTATAATATGTGTTACTTAATTGAACTTGTATATTTACAGGATATAAATCTGCAAGACTAGAGACTGGTACATTTTTTATACAGCTGTGCGTGCAAGTGTTTAAAGACAATTATCGTACGACGAATATTACTGACATGGCAACCATTGTAAATGGGGAACTGCAAAAAAAATATCCAGAGCAAACTTCGGAATTTATAAGTACAATGAGATTTCCTTTTTTCTGGGCTTAAAACAAAATAATGTTTTGTATAACAATAACAATTGTCTAACGAGTACTTGCAGCATTGGTATTGAGGCGGGTTGGAAAGTTTCACAGTTGATATTAATGCCGTATAATATTTTGGAAATGTATTTGTGGGTAAAAAGATAATGCATTTTCCATTAAGCCATAGTCTGATAGGTCGAACATGTTTTTGTGTAAATATCCCTTATACAACGTTTATACAAATAGTCACACAAGTTATTTCTCTTTTTTACTAAATTAAAATACTAAAAACAAATACAAACGCTTAATATTGACGATATCAATGCCATGTTATAAAGAGGGCCAATCGGAGTAAAAACTCAAGTCATAGAAGGAACGTGTTACCACTTAGAAATTAAACTTACGAGAATCAGTCTTCAATAAATTGTCTGCACAACTTGATATTGTCAAGATATAAGTAATGTTACGATTTTGATCAAGTCGGATGAATACATGATCTTACCGTAGACAAATTTGTAACCACTTTTTATGCCAACATAAATACTAAATAATAATAAAACTTAGTAAAACGTTTAATAAAAACAATATCGATGCTTATTGTTCAATATGGTTAAGGGGGTATATCTCAGAAAAATACAGTTTTACCTCTCTAGAAACCATATTCGCCAAGTTGTACTTTGGGTAAAGTGTGTTTCACACTTTTTTATTAGGATAAGTCATTGCATGTCCACTCCAGAAGCCATAATACGGACTGAATGATGAAACTTTATCAGAAATAGATTTATTGAAAATGTCTAGACCAACATCGAGTGTTTGCATAATGGTGTTAAAAACGAGTTAAAAACGAATTCACTGGTTTAAATTATAGAAAAACATCTTTGTTACCAGTCTCAAAAGTTCGAAAAATTTATATTGACGTAAACATGGTAACAATAGTTATCTCAATAAGTGTCGACTAAGTTTGCACTAGGGTCATGTGGGGTTCAAGACACGATACTCAATTGAAATTATGGAAAAACCACTTCAAAGCATTTTGAATACATCATATGTTTCGTTATTACAATTAAATTTAGTCTGAATGTTTGAGCTGGCCATTCCCAAACCACACCCATGCCTTAACATCATATTACAATTAAAGTAAAACAAACTATATTAAAAATACCATTTTTCTGTTACCAAAATAAATATAAGTAAACAGCGATACTGACGGCGGTATATTTTTCATTGGGAATACAGGCATACATCAGCAGCCATTGTATTTCATATTATTTTAACATGTTCGTTTAATAAGTTCTTATATACGTAAATGCATTACACTATTCAAATGTGATCACTGTCCTATATATTTGTATTACATAGATGCTAATCAATATGTGTTTGCTTAGAAATGTCATGTGTGTATTATGATGAATTAGTAATAATGTAGTATTTGTTTGTGCGCTTGGATTTAGTTTCTTTTAACATTTACTTTTCTTATGAGCATATGTTTATTGTTTTTTAATAATAAATTGAATCGTTTGCGTATTGTGAACTTCAATATGTTTCTATTTTGGTATTTTGGAATGTTAATGAAATTTGTTGTATACAGTTTATATAAACTATTATTAAATATCACTTTGAACGCCATTAATTAATTTAAGCAGAATGAATCTGAATACAACTGTGTATGTGTATTGTAATATATATGTTGGATGCCTAACAGAAAACAACATATTATGGAAACTTGTGTTTTAGAACGTATTCCGTAAAACGCTTCAACGTCGTCATATTTCAATTTTTAGAAGTTGAGATTTTGTTTGTTTAGTGGATAAAACAGATTTACAGTCTTTCTTACACTATTGGCAACTATTTGTAGCTACATCGCTAACTTGACAGATTATATAGAATTGCTTAAATGTAATTCAAAATAAATTTTATGGATGGAATATACTTCTTCTTGTACTAGTAACTAAAACACACATCTCAAGATTGTTTTAAAAGATGTTCGATAATTACGACACGATTACACTAAAACTATGTTTGTTGTATTCGATTCAACCGTCACGTTTTGTTATTCAATTTCTATCTGCATATGTATATATGATAAAAAAGGTGTATACGCTCATTCGTTTTGTTTGTGATTTAGTGCGGAGTGTGATGTTCGGCTAGCCATTAAACCGGTTTTAACCCGCATTAATGTGTATAGACTGTTCTAAGGCGGTAGTAAGTGTCATAATCAGTTTATGTGTATCGTTAGTGCTATTCTTTAAAGAATTAATAAAGAACACTAATTTCCCTCCTGATATAGTGTTTGGAGTTTGATTGAATATTTTCGACAAGAAGTTTAGTGTATACATCATTCATTTGTATGATATATGTTGTTATGTCATGAAGCTTCCATCTATATATGTGATTTGTTTTATGCCGTTTGTAAATCCATTATCGCTGCGAGCATTCTTCCCAATTATGTTAATTATTTACAAAAGTTTCTTGATGTATCATGTAGGCTTAAACGCATTGCTCGGCTCAATTATATATACTTGTTATGAGTGAACCCGTGTGCTGTGCTCTTCATTATACAATACTATCACTCAATAATCTATATTTAAAATGGATGGGCATAAGCATTTTAATAAATAACAGAAATCGATACAGCCTCCTTGTTTGATTTTGAAAGATTTTGTAAGTAAGACGCCTTGTTTAAGTACTCTTTCCCTCAATTATCACGCATTTGACAGGACCAATAAGTAACAGGATTTTTAATGTAACTATAAATACGAATTTTACCATTTACATCAAAATAAATTATATTAAGCTCTGTGAAAAGGAGCATTAAATAAAGGGTTATGTATTCCAATATTGTTTTTATTAGAGAGGTTTGACATTGATGAATATTATTTTAATTATAAAAATTGTTCAGAACAATCAAACAGATTTAACAATATCTTAGTTATAGTGTGCTTATTTTTAAAACATTATATTGTATTTGTGTTTGCGTGTGTTTCCTTGTTTCGTAATATTCCAATACGACTATTTGTTTTAACATTAACCCACTCCTAAAATAACCATGTTTTTGCTTTCGCAATCGATACTGTATTTGGACAGCTGTGATCTCCATCTGTTACCTACAAGGACGCGATGTGTTTCACGTGCAGTTAAACATTTTCGCCAGATTGTTTTAAATTACTTAAACGCATGTTAAAATGATAGAGAAGACAAGCCTTTTCCTTTTTTAATTTGCTGTAAAACGTTTATTGTGCGCGACTAATCGATTCATATTGATGACACATTGTGCTTGCTTTTTGTTGTATTTATGGTAAGGACAAGCCTTTCAATTATGTCCTAATGTTAACCTCAAAGTTTGACTTTGAACTGAAAGTTCTTCGCGCGACACATCATCTCACATCGGTGAGCGTATTATGATACACTCTTTCAATGTAAGGTCAACATGAATCAAATCTTATTTTGAATGCAAAGTATCATATATGAAATCAAAGTCTGACCTTGACATGGCAGGTTGCCGCATATAACTTTCGCGCAATACGCTGTCTTACATAGTTGAACATTTGGGTTACTTTGAAATCATTATATGCATGGTCAAGTTACATAGCAGATAATCCGTGATCTGACTATACAGATAATTAGTGTGAGCCTTGACTTCAAACTGTGACCATGACTCATTGGCTAGCCACATGCTTATTGCTTGCGACTCTTCGTATCCAACAGGTGAGCATTGGTGCCATGCTATTTTAACACCCAATATATATTCAACACTAAAAGTTAAACATTCCTTCAGTATGCTAGAAATAACGGAAATATATGAAAACGATCAGATGATATGTTTTCAAATAATAAGTATACAACAAAATTAAGCCCATCTATAAAATATAGTTAACTATCAATTTAAATCCTTCTAACACAATTTTGAAGATATGTAAAGGGAAACGTTCTACTTCAGCCACACAACAGAAATCAAACTGTAATTTTAAGTAAAACAGCAGGCAACGAAGCTCGATGTTTTTCCACTACTTGTACAAGAGAAAACCAAATGTGAACAAACAATGATAACAACTGGGATCGCCTCCATTTCAATGGTGATTGAACAAGTGGCATAAACAATTTGAAGATGTATAAACTGACATAAAGATAATAAACGCCACAGGACCATACACAAAAATGTTAAATATGCAACATATGTTGTCAACACGGTTCATGGACAGACCCCGGCTGAAGGATGGAAAAGCGATAAAGGGCAAAACAGACACTTACCGTCAATCTGCCCGCCAGGGTATACCGGCTTATATGAACGCAAATCTTAATGATCTCCGCCGTGTAGTCCATAAAAAACTTGAGGGCACCCATTTGAATTTTAGAAAAATAATTCACCATGACCTTGTTATGTTTGTAATGGAGCACGCAATTATGTTTTCCACTAGCAAAACAATCGGCCAAACACTTGACAAATATTTTTTTAAACGGTGTCACCGCTGCTAGAACATCCTCTTCGCGCTCTTTATGGTCTTTTGGGCATTGTTTTTGCAAACCGACAGAACATATAGTATAAGTCTTTCATTGTAAATGTATACATTAAACTTGCAATAATGCGATATAGTGCAATGTATTTTATGATCAAGGTCGCAATTTGCCACAAATGCGTCATGCTTATGACACTTCGCATGATCGGAAGGCACGTTTCGAGTAAACAACATGCGTACCCTCGACGCACGATGTGCAAACTGTGCCTTTACACAGGGTGTTTGATGAACGACCATCGCATCGACTTAAGCAATTTCGCTTATGGCAGGTGCGTCGGTCGCGAAGTTTGTTTGATCGGATAAACAACCAACGGTAGCAGAATGTCCGAAAGTACGTTTTTGAAAAGTCTCTCGACACCAGCGCGACGCAAGACGGTTATATTTACTATGTGTATACCATACATCTTCATTACATAATGAAAATAAACATCTTGAGAAGTCGTTCAACAATGCTTGGCATTTGGCAACCCTGAAACATACTTTTGCCAGCTGTGAAACATTTAAAAAAAAATGCTTAATAGTGTTAAACACATGCATTTTCTCAATACCATGATGCATTAGCTATAGAATTTCATTTGACAGTGCTGTTCTTTAACTAAAGAAGGCACATGATGACAATCAGAGTATTGCTCTAAATGTTGAATCATCAACTGGAATAATATAAATTGGAATCATCAGCTTTGATAACACCATTATAACTACTGATATGTTTAATTCGAAGGTGTCTTAAAGGCCCTATAAAGGTGACGATCCTTAATTATTTACCGATTTTTTAATATTTGTTTCATATTTTATATAAAGGTTATCAAATAAAAAAAATAATATATATATAT
>VMBQ01004121.1:16315-62915 GCA_007657795.1 Dreissena rostriformis | reverse complement strand
GTAGGGTAAAAAAAAAAAAAACTTGTTAACAAATGTATCATAATGACTACCTGTGTAGAACTATACATGGACTATTTCGACTTAAATTATATGTCAGTCAACACATTTTAATCGCGACCGCGACCGCGAGCTTGTTTTGATGACAATGAATTATAAGGAACATGACCGATACATTTTGGTGTTCTACAATAGCATTGGCTTGTAAATGCACTGACTGATAGTGATTGTGGCTATCACTGAAGTCCCATCTCTACGCATTAGTAGGTGCATTCTGCTCCAGACGTTCGGTAAGATTGCTATGCAATCAGAATATCCACATAAAGTTTCTACTGCCAACGCACAATACGGAGATAAACATTACACATTCCAGTTTGTAACTGAATATTATGTCAACTTGCTATCAAGCAGTGCGTTGCGTTAGACGACCAATTAATATTATTCGTGGTCAAAAAGAGTGTTAAACATAGCACGTTTAATGCCAAGTACCGAAATGTTTAATACAACCAAAGAGTTTGTGTAAAATCCACGTTTTAAATCTTTTTTTTGTGGAAACATTTGTTTGCGGCGCTTTGCAGTAAATAACGACAATAGAGTTGCACAGGTTAAACACGTGTGAATGAAGCATATTTAGACTATTTAGCATTTTTATTAAATATGTTGAAACATATATCCTATTTAGCCTTTTAGCCTATTAACTTATTTTGCAAGTTTATTTAATAGGATACAAGAGACAACTTATTTAGCACATTAGCATATTGAGCATCATATTCACGATATTTAGCAAATTTATCTTATTTAATAAATAGGTTGAAACAAAGAGCTTATTTAACAGAAGAGAACACGAAGCAAAACGTTGTTATTGCCAGAATGTAACATTTGATTTGTAGCATACTACAGTTGTTGAAATTGTGTGTTATGAACCAGGCAAGCATCGACGGCAAAGTTAATGATACACACTAATCCGCGAACCATCACGCATGCGCGTATGTGGTAAGAAATGGTAACATAATACTGACATCAATTTATCATAAATACATAGCAAATTGCCCGACAGGTAGCCGACGAGAAGTCTGCGTGCACTTGATCGTTACCGGGGGATAACTCTTGTTTGTCCGAAAGGGGAAATTAAACGTGCATACTAACGAAATGGACATAAAGCACACGGCATGTGTGTATGTCCCAATTACGCCCACACTATTCAGGCTGATAAAAAGGCTAAACAGGCTAAATAGAATGTATCTTTGCAACCTTTATAATAAACTTGATAAATAGGATTGACATGTTGCTAGATATGCTTAATTGGTTCAATAGGCTGTTTGTTTCAACTAATCTATTAAATGTTCTTAGTATAATAAACATCTTAAATACGATACTAAAAATGCTTAAGGTGCTTAAAAGAGTGTATGTTATCCTATTTAATTAACTTGCAAAATAGGCTTAATAGGCTGAATAGGCTAAATAGGATGTTTGTTTCAAACTATTTGATAAGCTTGCTGATAATAGCTCTGACACTTCATGTCCATGTGCTCTTAACCCTTTGCATGCTGGGAAATTTGTCGTCTGCTAAAATGTTGTCTGCTGAATTTCTAAAATCAGCATTTTCTTTGATTTTTTTTTCCAAAGAATACTATCAGAAAAGCAAACAGTTTGGATCCTGATGAGACGCCACGTTCTGTGGCGTCTCATCTGGATCCAAACTGTTTGCAAAGGCCTTCAAAATCCGGTTCCAGCGCTCAAAGGTTTAACGCTAATGCTGTGCCAAAGCACTAATCCTACCCCCACTTCTACCCCTCACCCCATTACTACAACCCCTTATTGTTTCTGCTATAATATATATTAACATGTATATAGTGGGGTTGAGGGGTAGTATTGGGGATAGTGGTAATAGTATACAACTTTTCTGTGTATGTATATGGGAGGCACATGCAAACATGTAGTTTATTCTAATTGAATTTAAAAGTATAACGTAAATATGGAATGACGAATTATTTTTGTCATATATTTAACACAGGAGAGGCTCAAAACTAAATAAAGATTAACAGAAACAAATACATGGGACTAATGTTGTCCTAAACGCTCTGTTTGGACGTGTATAGCGAGCGACGCGTATTACTCTTGCTGTTGGCTGTGCATAGTTTACGGGCATGGAATGATACTGAATCGCGAAATATCCCATTTTTCTTAAACGTTTTCGCTGACTATTTGCTAGATCATTAAGGTGACCATAGACGAAATAACTTCACCTTCCAAACCGTAACTGTAGTTGCATTTCGTCAATGTTACATGCTATGTTCGTTTGTGTTATTCTCGATCATCAAAGGAAGATGGAAAGACAATTAATTGTACTCATGTGTGTACAAACAAATGGTTTAAATATCCCGGTCAGATCCAATCGGTTGAGCTTTAATGTTCAAGTACAGACGGTGGACGGATTATCTTTGTTGTTTAACCGTCTCGATGTAAAATGTCCTTTTATATTTTTCGCAAATTGACATAAGTCGTCATTTTCGGGCATTATACTCGTCGATGCCGGTGCTGAACTAGACCGTCAGGGTCGTGAACCGTTCAATCCGTCGGCAAAGAGAAAATGTTTCTGTCCGATACTGAACCATTTTGAAGAAATATTCCCATATTCATCATGTTTGCTGCATCTTATATATAACGCTAGACGTCGCTTTTGTTGCCAACTCAGGCGGACCGAATACTAAGTCTGCAAGACAATCCACGCAGTTTTACATTTACTATAGCTTAAATTGAAACGTTCCCGTGTGTTCCACAAAGCGATTTAATCAGTGTGGAGTACACACTGTTTTAAAACAGCAATTTAAGCTTAAGTCAGTTGTTCAAAATGATATCGGTAAATTTGAAACAAAATGAAGTTCGTTATATCGTCTACAACATTGAATATGCATTTCACAGATGCGTATATGTTGTAAAACAATTATATGCGAATATATGACCACTTCAGTATAGGATGGATAAATGTTCATCGGTTAATATTTTTTTCGTGGGAATCAACACCAATAGGCAGGGCCGGATTAAGCACTAGGCTTACAAGGCTGCAGCCTTGGGCCCCCGATTTTTAAGGGGCCCCAAACGGCAGGCCAGTTTCCCAATTTATGATCTTTCTTTATTACGCCATTTAACGACTCTGTCGGGATTGCAGTATAAATTTTCTGTGTGATTTTACCAGTTTACGGATGTATATCCAATTGTAACCGTTTCGTTCGCTTTTATTTACCATGCTTTCAATTTTCTTTCTGTGTTGTACAATGTTTATCAATTCAGAACCATTAGTTTCTCTGTTACTCATACGACGTATGGTCATGACAACATCTTGATCGTTTAGTTTGCTTTGATATACTATGCTATCTGAATGCACCAGTGGGGGCCTCTTAAGATATGTAGCACAACGTTGCGTCTTTGTGTTATCGGGCTTATGATGTATATCAAATAGTAGCCTTACCTCCCAACGGGCTCGTGGTGAAAACGCTGTCAGATACTCGCTGGAGTACAAGGGCAGATGCAACAAATCGGAATTTTTCAACTATCCAGAAATACTGAAGGCTCTCATTGCTATCAAACTGAAACTACACAGAATCCGGAAACAAGGCTGACGGCAGATGGTTTGATCAGACAGATTGAGCAGTTGGACACTGCCTTAATGACCATCATTTGGCATAACATTTTAGAGCGGTTATATGCCACAAGCTTGTGTCTGCAGAAAGTTGACATTGACTTACTGAATAATGTGAAACTTAACAACTCTCTTATCAGCTTTTTATTGGATACCCGGGACACGTTTTACGACATTGAAGAGAAGGCCAAAGCGTTTGTTGCAATCAACGAATATAAGAATGCGAATAAGTCTAAGAAACGGCGGAAACTATTTCGTGAAGAGAGTACGTCACCAGATGCGAATTTGGAGATGCGACAATTTTCGAACTCACAAATTCTACAGCATAGTTGATTGTCTAACTGTTGAACTCCGCAAGCGGTTGAGCGCATATTGGGGTCTTCATAAACTGTTTGGTTTCATGGCAGAGTTTGAGTCTCTCACCTTGGATGATCTACGGAAATGTGCAACGCATCTAGTGGAGTCTTATCCAGATGACATTAAGGCGTCTTTTGTTGACGAGTTCGTTCAGTTCAAAGCCATCTTAGAAGCGGACCAAGACAGAACCATCACCCACATGAGCGAACTGCTGAAGTTAGATGGAGGTCAAAAATACCTGAGGAACACCATGAGTCAGGAAAGGTTGACAGCATTGGGGCTACTGTCTATTGAATGTCAAGTCCTCCGAGAACTAGACTTCACACAGCTTATCGATGACTTTGGCCAGCTGTCGCAGAAGAGACTTATAGGCTGGAATCTGTTACATGTAACATGTGTGTTAAATTCAGTTAATAAAATAGTTATACATTGTTTAACTTGTTTTGCTATTTATATAATGTAACTGTCAACTGTGTACAAAAGTTTTCTGATCTTTGTAGTTGTAGTATCAAGTATGATTTTCAATATACAGAAGGGGACCAGAGGAAAGGGGGCCCCCGTAACATGTGCAGCCTTTGGCCCCAAAACAGCTTAATCTGGCCCTGCCAATAGGACACTTCTAATACGGTGATGGAACGTATTACACTACGATGATTAACATCGATGTCTTTATATAGAGAGTACCGTTACATACGCTATAAAACACGTTTTTGTGACGTCACTGGCATCGAACTTCTTTATTAATGATATCACCTCCTATTCTCAGATGCGTGAATTTGTTCAGTGGTACCAATTTGTGGCTGTAGGTCAGATGAGATTTGTTGTTCAAGGAAACCTTAAAGACATAAAGTTATTAATTAGTGTGTCCGGCAACAAATACATTTTTTGCGTACCTCGACTATGGCTGGAAAAAAACGTCCACTGACAAAATACAATATACAATACTCTTTAATGATCAAATGTGTCGCGTTCTGAGAAAACAGGGCAAAATGCTTGTGCGTAAATTGTCATCCCAGATTGGCCTGTGCAGTTCGCACAGGCTAATCAGGGACGACAATTTCAGCTTTTATGGAATTTTTGGTTTAAATGATGTCTCTTCTTAGCGAAAATCCAGTTTAGACGGAAAGTTTCGTCCCGGATTAGCCTGTGCGGACTGCACAGGCTAATCTGGAATGACACTTTACGCACATGCATTTTGTCCAGTTTTCTCAGAACACGACACAAATGTCTGTCTGAATATAATGGAGCCAAGATATACATTGACTTTCATTGATTTAAAATATAATGTACAATGGCAAAAATGATTGTATCAATTTCACGCATTAAAACCACATTTCAAGATCTAATACATCTGACATGCTTCAAGGATTTTATAAATATATCTTGACTCTGGCTGATTAATCGCATTATATATTTACGAAACAATTTCTTTGGCGACTCTTAAATCTGCTTTAAATCATTCAAAATACCGTAAACCATAAACATCCATTTTCCACAATGGTGCATTCTTGACCATCAGAACAATGATACATTCACTTTGAATAGAAGCGCTCAATTTTTTTTATTCCACAAAAGTAACAATGATTTACTATTCTAAGCACACAAAGTCACGATGGACGTGAGAAAATACAATGTCAACACGCGTCAGAAGTGCCAGCATGTTTAACAATAGCAAGATAACACAAGATTAATACAGAAATGCTAATATAAACAGTTTATGCATCAATGAAATCTATGCCTAAAAAGAAGAAGGAGCCGAATACTAACATATTAATGCATATAAATCATAGGCTATCTGTTTTCATTTAATGTGCATCGACTGTAAAGGATATTGATGAGATGTGCAGAAGGCATNAATCGCATTATATATTTACGAAACAATTTCTTTGGCGACTCCTAAATCTGCTTTAAATCATTCAAAATAGCATTAAAGGGACAATTTTGTAAACATTTTTAAAAACATAATAATGAAATATAATAACGGAAACAACAATATGTGATAAGCAAAACGTTTATGTATTCTGAGATAAATATTGTTTTATAACATGGGGCTTATTGTTTGGCCCTATTTATGTATACATTTTGGCGTCATTACTGTTTTATTTATTTATCAATGTGTTGGACCGGATTATATACCAAGTATGATAACAAAGTTGGTAAAGCGAAGTATTTTGTCATTTCCTATTATGGCTCTCCAGTCACGATTCTTTGAGTTTCATTCTTACCTTTTCTAATTTGCATCAATAAAGGCGAGTTGATGTTCAAAATATTAATATAAGGAATCAAAATTTGTTTGTATTAGTTCCTTTGAATGGGACCTCTGTAATTGACTGCACAAACCTACCAGCACTGATAAACTTAGATTGGTTAAGCTTTCTCATGACAAGTGTGAATACGTCAACTGACCCCTGTGATATGACTAAACAACAGTTGACATACAGCACCAATCTCATCAAACAAAAAGCAAAATTAAACCTTAAATCCCTCCTGTTCCACTAGTATTGTCATCTCAAAGAAGTCCTTTGGCGCCACTGGGAAGTTTTTGCTATGGCGCTCTTCCGGGCCTCATACATTGTTCGTAAAGTTGTATAGCACGATCAGTTTATCTTTCAACCGAATATCGCAGTGGAAGTCAATGTCCGGTCCCTACGGTTTGCTCTCGAAGTTGACATTGAAACTGAATGTATTATAATAAATACAATTGCCCGCTTGTCATAAAGAATTCCGGTAGGAGAATATACCGTATGTTGGTAAGTTGTCGACTTTGTACAACATACGTTCTTGGTTAGTATGTAGTTTGAAATACATAATGTATATATGTTCATTGAACCAGTAGAGGGCCAATAATCGTTCCGCTAATCTTTTCCTATATTGTAGATCATCTGAGGGTTTAAACATAGGAGTATATGTGCATCGACTGTAAAGGATATTGATGAGATGTGCAGAAGGCATTAGTCATTCACGCCAGTTCGAGGTCAAGATTACAATTGAAAGTGTCGTGTTCTGAGAAAACTGGGCATAATGCTTGTGCGTAAATTGTCATCCCAGATTAGCCTGTGTATTCCGCACAGGCTTATCAGGGATCAAAATTTCCGCTTTTATGGAATTTTTCGTTTAAATGATGTCTCTTCTTAGCGAAAATCCAGTTTAGGCGGAAAGTGTCGTCCCGGATTAGCCTGTGCGGACTGCACAGGCTAATCTGGGATGACACTTTACGCACATGCATTATGCCCAGTTTTCTCAGAACACGCCACATATGAGACACTACTGTATTTCAACAGTGTTTTGTTAATGTTGCAACCATGTAAATGTTGTGAAACACACTATAAATTTAGACAATAACACACGGCTGAGCTTGGCCGGACGTCTATAATCGGCCCGCCTGCCGACATAACGGGCCTTTGGCTAGGGACTATTATAGACGGCCGACCAAGCTCAGCCGTGTGTTATCGTTTATATTACATATAATTATATTTTGTTCCTTCACTTAAATGTATTACAATAAATGTCGTAATGTGTAATCAAGTTGGGATGTTTCTAGCATCTGATTATCTGATTTCATGTTGTCGGTATTTGTTAACCCACAAATTTAACAATTGAATGTCGATACGAGGATTTTCCGTTGGCGATTTTTTTTTTCATTGTGTAAGCTGTTTTAATGCAGTATGCAAATAAACTGCTTTTCAAACAACTTACTTAAATACGTTGAGCTGGTGGGCGAACAAACTAATGTAAAATTCAAAAGAAGAATGCGAATTCGTGTTACATTATCTTTAAGATATTTCTATACAGTCCATTTAATGTCTAAATGTTTTCTCATAACGTAAACATAAAACGAATCCCTGTCAGTAAATATCTTTCAGTTTATATCATCATGTGATGCTAACAAATGATGGTCGTGCTCAATTCTCAATCTAGGAGCTGTCTACGTTCAATATCCACTCTAGGAGTGATGTATGTTCATTGCTCACTAAAGGAGCGCTCTGTGGTCAACTTCCACTCTATGAACACTCTGTGTTCAATGGTCACTCTAGGAGCGCTCTTTGTTCAATTTCCAATCTAGGGACGCTCTAAGCTCAATCTCCACTCTAGGATCGCTTTAAGTTCAATGTCGGCTCTAGGAGCGCTTTATGTTAAATGCCCTCTCTAGGAGCGCTCTATGTTCATTGTCCACTTTAGAAGCGCTCTATGTTCAATGCCCACTCAAGGGGCGCTCTTAGTTTAATGCCCACTCTAGGATCGCTTTATGTTTAATGCCCACTCTATGAGCGCTGTATGTGTATTGTCCACTTTAGAAGCGCTCTATGTTCAATGCCCACTTTAGAAGCGCTCTATGTTCAATGCCCACTCTAGGGGCGCTCTTAGTTTAATGCCCACTGTAGGAGCGCTCTATGTTTAATGCTCACTCTAGGAGCGCTGTTTGTTTATTGTCCACTTTAGAAGCGCTCTATGTTCAATGCCCACTTTAGGAGCGCTCTATGTTCAATGCCCGCTCTAGGAGCGCTCTATGTTCAATGCCCACTCTAGGAGCGCTCTAAGTTTTATGTCCGCTCTAGAAGCGATCTGTTTTCATTGTTTACTCTAGGAGCGCTCTAAGTTCAATGGCCGCTCTAGAAGCGCTCAATGCTCAATGGCATATCTAAAAAAAAACATTCTCTTCAGACAACAAGTACTCGGACAAGAAAGGTCCGTTTCCCAAAGATGTTGTAAGTAATGTTAGACTGTGTGATATATTCTGTCACGTACCAAGATGTTGTAAGTAATGTTTGACTATGTGATATATTCTGACACGCACCAAGATGCTGTAAGTTATATTAGACTATGTGATATATTCTGAAACGTACCACGTTGTTGTAAGTAATGTTAGACTGTGTGCTATATTCTGACACGTACCAAGATGTTGTAAGTAATATTAGACTGTGTGATATATTCTTACACGTATCAATATGTTGTCAGTAATGTTTGGCTGTGTGCTATATTTTGACACGTACCAAGATGTTGTAAGTAATGTCAGACTGTGTGATATATTTTGACACGTACCAAGATGTTGTAAGTAATGTTAGACTGTGTGATATATTCTGACACGTATCAATATGTTGTAAGTAATATTAGACTGTGTGCTATATTCTGACACGTACCAAGATGTTGTAAGTAATGTTAGACTGTGTGATATATTATGACACGTACCAAGATGTTGTTAGTAATGCTAGACTGTGTGAAATATTCTGACACGTACCAAGATGTTGTACGTAATGTAAAACTGTGTGATATATTCTGACACGCACCAAGATGCTGTAATTAATGTTAGACTGTGTGATATATTCTGACACGTACCCAGATGTTGTAAGTAATGTTAGACTGTGTGATATATTCTGACACGTACCAAGATGTTGTAAGTAATGTTAGACTGTGTGATATATTCTGACACGTACCAAGATGTTGTAAGTAATGTTAGACTGTGTGATATATTCTGACACGTACCAAGATGTTGTAAGTAATGTTAGACTGTGTGATATATTCTGACACGTACCAAGATGTTGTAAGTAATGTTAGACTGTGTGATATATTCTGACACGTACCAAGATGTTGTAAGTAATGTTAGACTGTGTGATATATTCTGACACGTACCAAGATGTTGTAAGTAATGTTAGACTGTGTGATATATTCTGACACGTACCAAGATGTTGTAAGTAATGTTAGACTGTGTGATATATTCTGACACGTACCAAGATGTTGTAAGTAATGTTAGACTGTGTGATATATTCTGACACGTACCAAGATGTTGTAAGTAATGTTAGACTGTGTGATATATTCTGACACGTACCAAGATGTTGTAAGTAATGTTAGACTGTGTGATATATTCTGACACGTACCAAGATGTTGTAAGTAATGTTAGACTGTGAGATATATTCTGACACGTACCAAGATATTGTCAGTAATGTTAGACTGTGTGATATATTCTGACACGTACCAAGATGTTGTAAGTAATGTAAGACTGTGTGATATATTCTGACACGTACCGAGATATTGTCAGTAATGTTTGACTGTGTGATATATTCTGACACGTACCAAGATGTTGTCAGTAATGTTTGACTGTGTGATATATTCTGATACGTACCGAGATATTATCAGTAATGTTAGACTGTGTGATATATTCTGACACGTACCAAGATGTTGTAAGTAATGTTAGACTGTGTTTTATATTCTGACACGTACCAAGATATTGTCAGTAATGTTAGACTGTGTGATATATTTTGACACGTACCGAGATATTGTCAGTAATGTTAGACTGTGTGATATATTCTGACACGTACCAAGATGTTGTAAGTAATGTTAGACTGTGTGATATATTCTGACACGTAACAAGTTATTGTCAGTAATGTTAGACTGTGTGATATATTCTGACACGTACCAAGATATTGTCAGTAATGTTGTCAAGGCTGATGTGCCTTACATTTGACAATCGTAACTCGGTTTTTATTTGGAATCAGTTCTAAAACTTATCCGATTATGTATATTACTTCTTTCTATATATAAACAACTAAATAAAAAAAAGGTTTTCTGTTACTGCCATTTTACGTCACTACCATTACACGACATAAAAAGATGCGTAGAATACTATCTTAGCAAATCGCAGATTTCTATAATAGTTTTTCACGTGTAAATAATGCATACTGACGTGTTGTTATTAGTGTCTTGGTAAGGGACTTGACTTATTCAGTTTCATGTTGTCATTGTCTAATTTAAATGACATTACAATATGGTATGTTTAAAATGTTAAAACAAAGTATTTAACAAACGTACAATAATTCTATTAGATGAGAAACACTTCACAAGCTTGCAATAATGTGCTTTATATCATTGACATAATAAAAACGATCAGTCACTGTAAGCATGTCCTTAAGCACTTTTAAAACACGTGAATGCATGTCTATAAACATCGATTTCAGTAGTTACAATTATCACGCACGTTGAAAAAGGAAGCTTTTATGAGATACCGCGATGGTACATTATTATGTTCCCTTCAATTTATTCCGTTGACATAAAACACACTATTTATATCATGCAATGTATGCATGCCTGTTTAGCACTTTTAAAACATCTGAATGCATGTCTAACAACACCAATTCCCAACACATTTTAGTAGTTACAAACATCACACACGATGAATAAGTGAACAAGGCTTATATGAGTTACCGCGAGGTTGCATTATTTTGCACACTGGAATTTAAAGAGTCTGTTCTGATCACATCGCCGTCTGTCAGGTAGTAGATGATGAGGTCAAACAGTTGTGTCCACGCGATTTCGACGTCAGTTGACCAAGAAGAATCTAAATGTTGACGTATGGCTGTCAGGAAGTGCGGTAGAATGACCTAAAAAAAAATAAAAAAATATGTACATCCAGTTTATACCGACTAAGGTTGCGCTTTCACTGAAGGTAACAAAAGGCGTTAATAAAACATGAATGCCACAAATCACATGCATTTTAGATGAGTGCAATCCCCCACATACTGACATCAGCAAGCATTAAGTCAATATATTTGTAACCAAACGGGTTGGGCCAGGGTTTTTTTGCCAGTGTTTTTTATGTCTGACACACTTACTGCAGGCATGGAATCAACAAATTGTAGCTCAAATAGTTAAGGCCACAGCTACAGGGCCCCTCCCATTCGTTACCTTGACCCTTGATACGTCGACCTTGAACTTCCTTGCCTACCAGGTAGCCAGCTTACCGATTTAGATGATTGTAGGTCAAATTGTTCTCAAGATATACCGCGGAAATCAAAATGGTTTGTGACCCAAACATCTGGCCGACCATTAATACCCTAATATACTGTTTTGACATATAATGGTTATATAAAAAGTAATATTTTGCAGTTGTTTTTCTTTAACACAAAACATTGTGTTTACTGGTAAAGTGAAATGATATAGGATATTTCTTTAAAAGTCAATACGAAGAATATGCATGTTCGCCATTCACACATAATTGTCGTTTTCGATCGGTGATTATTACTAGTGTTGAAAGTACTGATCTCCTGTAAGAGGTATGCTGCTCCTCAAGGTTTTGTCCACGAAACACCGTCTTATAATGATCACGGTGATTGCTTATTTAAACTCGTTTTATTTGCATAAAAATTTCAATACTTGAAAATGACTTAAATTGAAAAGTTAGTGCTATATTTTAACATTTGACTCAAATCAGTGTATAAGGCATGTTGAGCTCTGAACAGTTCTCTTGTTATAACAACAAGAATGTCATAGAATCAGGTGGATGATCCAGATCGTGCACTTCGTCAAGTAAGTTGTAAACGTATGACATGAAAATGGGACAATAACTCGAATCAGTTCCAGAGACTTCGAACAGCAGTGATTATGACATTTTAAAACCGGGATGACGACATTCATTAACATTATTGAAGCGAAATGACCTGATGAAATGCGCATTTCCATCTTGTGAGAATACTGCATCCGTGACGATTGGATCATAAATTCATGATAATTCACGCTAGAACGAAATCTTCTTACAATGACCTGTTTGTTAAAAGCATGTAATACTTCTTTGACAATGTACCCATCAACAGCCTAAAGTGACAATGCAAACACAGTCAGAGCAATTGCGGATAATGAGTTCTAGATGTCGTGTTCAAAAATCGAACATTTCGGCAAAAACGGATTTCTAACCGAAGGACAATAACAGCCTGCACAAATATTGGAGCAAAACGATTTGACAATATGACAATGTGCACCCGATAGGAATGATGATAGTTGTAACTATTTTGAGACATAAGTTCCTGAGATATCACATGGAAACAATATACCGGACGGACAGAAGGACAGGCGGTATTGCGGAGGGAAGAATAGACGGATATCACAAACTCGAGTACATCAAAATAATAAATCGTAGGGCCGGCATAGCGGCGACTATATGCCGCCTTCCCATTTAGGGGTGCATAAGAAACAAAATCGACTTCTGACAGTAAGGTTGTGATCCTATATACACCCATCTTGCTCTTAAAATTGACAAAGTGCTTTATATTTTCCATAACTTATCTATTTAATGAGTCTAGGTTTGAAGTTGTATTTGTATTTAACCTATAATTGACTTCCGCTTTAAAGAATACTTAAAAAAAGAAGCACCAAACAATTATGAGAAAAACTTAAAACAAAAAACAAACATATTTGCCTGTAATAAATCGTGAGGCACGTTATATCTTTTGTGAACCTCTCCAACTTCTTTCAGCGTCTTGGCTACTTCTGGCAGGTCCTCAAGCTGCGAAATGACCGCCTCTACCGTTGCCATGACGCGCAGGGCGTGGTCGTGTAGCAACCGCGAGTCACGTAACTCGGAAACATCTTTGTCGTCGAAAGAGCTAAACACCTTGATGAGTTCGGGTCGACTTTCGAACATTCTGAAACAAATCATATAAGTGTAACACTTAATTATAATGCTTCTCTTTTTTCACATTTATAAAATAGTGGATCGACTTCATTTACACGTTTTATTTGATCTCAAACAGCTACACATTTTCATTGTTTTCATAGTTCTACGCATATCGATGCTCTTTTAATATCGCAACCCAATTTGAGTACAACATTGCCACGTAAACGGGGCAATTTATAAAATCTAACATCGAGCTGAAAATTTCATATGTAATACTAAAATATGTATAATAAATACCCAAAATATAAATGAGTATAGAAACGTGCGTGTCCACCTTGGTACGTCGTATTCGAAGTATAAGGGGATTAAACCGTTTTAAAGGCTTTGACGTTGAATTCCGGAGGACCTTTTCAAACGCTGTACATGTAATCTTACACCTACACCTTTTTAATAACTAGTTTATAATTTTAAGGTGGCTTCACAAACACGTCTTTGAACATACTCAAATGGCCGTAGGAAATCAAACTTCAAACAGTAAAAATTTCCGTACACTTTTAAAATGTCAGAGATCGTACAAATTAGCATCATGTTATTGATAAGGTGTGTCTTCTTTATTTTCAGTCACTTCTTCCTTTTGAGTTAGCATTTCAAGATACGCAGCAACCTTTAATAAGTGCATATAATAATGTATAATTTTGTCAAGATTGTGTTTGATCGTTTGTCCATTGAAATAATGCTTAAATGAAAAAAAAAACGTTAAATTACATACACAGTGAATAATATGATGTGCTCTTTGCCAATTGATACAATATGCTTGTATTCAAAGATGATTCTTAAAACAAATCAAACATGTTACAGATTTACGAAAAATTAGTTCCAAATATTTTATATGGAGATATTTTATTTTCAATCCAAAGGCAAGCGATCATTTTCCAATACAATACAAGGCGATACATGCAGCACATACATAGCATGTACAACAATAACATAAACTGGGGTCACCGCCTTGAAAAGGTCAATGCAAAGTATTGGGTTTTGAACCTGTTTGAAGGCTAGCCGAATTGCACACTAAATCGTAACGATGAATGAAAACAGTTAACGTCATTAATCCGTTCGTACATACATTAACGAACTAATGATGTTAATTAATCATTCGTTCGTTGTAACGTTCGTTCATTGATTTGTTCGTTCGGTCGTCCGTCAGTCCCTTTCTTCGGTCTACGGGCATATAACGAAGCTCGTAACTATCAACGTACGCAGTCGCAAATACGTCAAATATTTTGTCAAGTGCAATGTAATGATAGGATCTTCATTGGTGCTCTCCCACATTCTACAACCTAAAGAACCATTCCTGACATTGTTTCGTGTTTGTCTGATTTGTAATTGTACTACATCGAATATTTATTGACAAAAAGCACGGCTTTTGCGCTTACAAATAAGGCACGATTGATGGCTTGTGTAATAAAAATGTCTATCATAAAAGAAAAGCGTTTACAATGAGATTTATCCTCCTTTAGGTCCGTTATTAAGCATATGGTATAAAACTTCTGTTATAACGGAATTTTATGGACCAAACTAGCATTATCGCACACAAAAGACACACACATCATAGTTTTTTTCTTTAGAGCTGTCATAAAAAAAGGGAAAAAAAGAGAAAAGTATGCATCAACAATATTTTCTAGATAAGCAAACTGTTACATATGCAACATTGTCCAAAGATCCAGAAAAAAAATAAATATAGATCAGTTGCGACCTAATCATTGCAATATTGTAAATTGTATCGACTTTTATGCCCACAATTCCTATAAACGAGTGTTTCTTATGGTTTCAACGTTTTCTTTATCGTAATGTTATTACAAATACATTCAGATTTATCCCTGCCGCACTTTTATGACATTATTTGAAACACATATAGCTACAATGTACTACAACCAGATGGGTCTCAGTGAAACAAGTGTCCACTCCTGTATCGATACAATAGTCCAGTTGTTTCCTGACCCTGTTCTTATATCTTTCTCGTGGGTTACACTACAGTCAATTTAGTTATGGGGTTTAAGTAATTCCCTATATGGCCATAAATGCCGCCTGGGTCTCATTTGCCTGATTTCGGCGAATAAAATCGAAGCGTGTCTGCGATTCGTCTGTACTTAAATTGAAAACTGACATACTGCAATACTCTAATGTGACATACATTAAAAAACGATACGCTTTGAGAAGCATACTTTTGTTTCTAAAAGCTCATTTCTTAACAAGATATCAAAGTGATGTGCCTCGTTTGGATAATATATTTGTAAATTTCCTAACACGTTGGCTGATAGTCTGGCGTCAGTCTGCTGTCGTTAAGTTATCATACTGTTTCATTTTCAGTATACGTGTTAGAAATGTGCTCAACCTCTTTTAATAATTCAATTTAATATCTTATTTATTTTCAGTATCTATCTTCTGAATGTTAAATAACTTAAACATATTGTTTATCATTCAAGTCTTTCAAATTCAACATTTTTAAATCATATTCTTAAATTAAACCATCACCTTTCTAGACGAAAAATGATGTTACGTATGTCGATCACTTAATGAAGAAGACCAGAAAAAATATGTGTTCACGATTATTTAACCCTTTGAGCGCTGGAACCGGATTTTAAAGGCCTTTGCAAACAGTTTGGATCCAGATGAGACGCCACAGAACGTGGCGTCTCATCAGGATCCAAACTGTTTGCTATTCTGATAGTATTCTTTGAAAAAAAATCGAAGAAAATGCTCATTTTAGAAATTCAGCAGACGACATTTTAGCAGACGACAAATTTCCCAGCATGCAAAGGGTTAATGATTCAAGATCCTGTCATAGAGGCCTGATAATGAATGTTAAAACGTTAGAATTAAACATGTCATTTTAAAAGACCCCTACACTCCAGACGTATTTTATACCTTTATTTTCTATAATTACTTCTAGCCATAATGATGGAAATAGTAAATGAGATAACTTGTAGAATATTGACAGTTCTTTATGGAAATTTGATATTACTGACAGATGTGTTAGATGTTTTATATCCACCGCATTGGCATTATTGCTGTCAATTCTAATAGTGCTTTATCTGTGAGTAATGTGTTGAATTATGTAATGCTATTATTTATATTCAATGCAATACCAATATCGTTAACGGAGAACAATCAAAGACCATATAAAACTCTTTGTTCAAAAATAAAGAAGTGAAACTCCAGAAGCTCCAGCAGTATTTCAGTATTGCATTTATATTATACACACCTTCGTGGTCCTTTATTTGGACACAGTACAGTACGGCACAAAACGAAACAACATACACACATACACACATAGTATAATAAAGCTGGGGTCACCGCCTTGGAACGGTCAATGCTAAGCACTTGGGTGTTAAACCGGTTNAAATTTCCAGTAGTCTTTTGGGCGTTTACTCTGCATATTTCTTAATTTATTTTTATTATTTCTATTATATATATTTATATATTTATTCATTGTACTTTTATATTTTTTACATAATGATTTAAGTATAAATTTATTTTCTTCAGATGGGTTTTTATTATATTTTTTCCTTGCCTTGTTATAGTGCTTTTTAGCCTTTTTGCACTGTATTCCAAACCATGGCTTATTTTTATTATGTTTGGTAACATATTTATTACTTTTTGGCGGGAATGTTTTTACAGCACTATTTATAAATATTGAGTTTAAATTTTCTGTTACATTATCTAGATAGGATTGGTTAGCTGACTCTTTATTTTCTGTAATATTCCTAATGATATTATTTATTTCATCATCAGGTATATTTGAAACGAACTCATCAACTAGTCTATTATCCCATTTAGGTACATTAGGCATGTAAGACTTACAATCTTCTTTTTTTTTATTTATCAAGTTTAAGTTACAGTCTAAGAGTGCATGACCATCTGAATACAGATTATCAAGTTCGATAATATTGAAGTCATTAAGTAGAGTATAACCATCTAGTGAACATATTGCATAGTCAATAACAGATATAGTTCTAAATGTCATTTTACCTATACCACTATCTTTGACGTATCTGCCATTCAGTATTATTAAATTGTTATTCTTACATTTATCGATTAACTTATAACCGTGATTATTTTTCTTCTTATCCTGTGATTTACGATTAAGCTTTATGCCATAAAACATATATAAACAGAAATGAAACTTATCTTCAGGCTATCGACCTCCTCTATATTAAAGGTGGTTCTATCATACTAAATTTATTAATAGTTCATACATGTACACGTATGCAAATATATTTTTTTACTCAACATCTTTTTATTTTTAAACCATCTTGGTCAAACCAACAATGTCATTTTGCGATTTAGCAATCTCAGCAATCCTTAGTAGTGTTGAAGCAAAAGATTGTGTCGTTTTTAATAAATGACACAACGAATTATCTAATCTTATTAGAGATTAAGCTTAGGATACAAAACTTAGGCTTTGAATTCATTAAATGAAAGCGATAATAAAAGACCTCGTGTTATTTAATGAGAAGATGAGTTTAACTTAATCTCAATTAATTATATATGGGTGCTCTTTGCGGAAAACATTTAATATGCATATTTATCTTATTTTCGTAATATCCAGCTTCCAAAGGTGCAGACGATCTCTAATTATTGCGATCTCCGTCTAACACGGACTCTCTAGTAATTGCAATAATGTGCGGTTGTTTAAAGGGCAGGTATATCCGTTCTTTTCATAAATATCTGTGTTTGCTGACCTAGAGTTTTGATACAAAATAACTCAAATTTCAACTTTAAGTTATATACATTATTGTGTTTTACTGAAACAACGTTTCGGCCAGGCTCGTTAAATAAACCGACGTCATAAGACGTCCACGGTACAGAGGACATACGACATATAAAGTTGTGCCGTATGTTTTTAATTACGATACAAATTTAAACAACAAAACTGGTAATATGCAAACACAAAAACAACAAGTATTAAGCATAGAACAAATGCGCATTATTAAAATTAACTATTATGTCAAACATTCACGCGATCCATAAGAACACGTTTTTAATTCCTGTCAGGTGGGTTTGAAGTGCCGAAAACATGCATTCCTTTACGTTCTTTTAAACTTCTTTGCCAGTTATTTGAAATGTGTCGATTGGCACCAATAAAAACTTATCACAGCTATGGTCAGGAGAATTAAAAAATCAAAATGTGTTAATGTTAAAGAAAATTATATTTGCATCAGACTTATGGTTGTTGAATACATGTTTATTTAATCAGTGTACAATTTGAGGTAAGGGGCTCCTTAACAACGGATTAAACCCGCAGTTCTTTTTATTGTCGCTTCCATGGCGTCGACACAAGTTTTGTCAAAGTTTGTGCGTTGATGGTGCAGCTGAAGTTTAACTTTGTGTGTATGAGTATGACAAACATAATGTAGCTTATACTTCTAACAAGTCTAGAGATAACATTGAGTTAAAAGAACAAACTAGCTCGTTCTTAATGCTAGAGTCTTCAAACAAAGAAGTACTTGAACACATGTTTTAGCTTAAAAGTGCGGCACTGAGACCATCTTTCTCTGTTACATTTAGAAACTTCATTTCTATCGACAGCATTTGTTAATTTACAATGAAACAGTGATCTTATAAATTTGAACCACGTGAAAATGAAATAACTGGTGTAAATTTACAATTGCACTTAAATGACTTATTTTGTAAAATTGTCCGCAATATTACTTCATTATCTTTCTTACATAAGGTAAAGATCGGTTTTAAGTACAAACACATGCTGTCCTATCAAACAGGTTACTTAGCACGCTCTGTAGTGTATTGCAATAAGCGGTCGTCATCAGACACAATATATTTATAAAATGTGCATGAAATAACGCCTTTAAATGCAACCATGTCACGAATATGTTAATTGCTAAGACAATGTTCAATATTAAAAAACCCTGTGACCTGGTAATTTTATTTCGACTCATTTCGAAATAGATAAAGGAATACGTAATTATCTCATGACTAACTGCCATACTGATGCATATGCTCTTACATTTGGGCGTTCTCTTGATAACGTGGTAAAAAGGCTTGTATGTTACAAGCAACATGTTATTTGACCTCTGAAAGTTGAACTATATGGACCCCTTTGTATTTGTCCCCAACTAACCACAATATTTAATAAGATGATTGAAGGTAAACGCTTTCTCTGAATATGCTGCAGAAACATAAATGGTATATGAATGTAATTTTGTTTTGCGTTACAACCCCCCTGTAAAGAAGTCATGTAAACTGCAGATCCTAAACTTATCGTTTTCTAGATAGTGTGCAGAAACAAATTTCCTGTTGAAATTTCCTGTTTAATTGACCAATTATGTGTTGTTATAAAACTCAATAGGCGTCTTCCTTTCATTTCACGTAACCAACGTACCAGCTTACAATATCGAATGCCATAAAATCTGCAGTTAATTGTAAGCTTAACTAAATGTTGTACAATCTTGTTTGGATTTCTTGCAAAACAGTTTCATGTATATGTTAGGAAGTCTAACAGGCTAGCAATGCTAAACTAACAGCTCTTGTGTGTTTTTGTTGTTATTAAAGGTTTCATTTTAACATAATCGATTTTAGACTAAATAATGCATGTTATAATAGTTTTTTTGAAATATATTTCTTGACTAAATGCAGCTGACAGATTCTGCTCAATTAAATGTTTTGTTTTATTTATCTTGATGTAAACAATTGTTTTTCGTGGCATGACATTTTTTGTATTGCTGCCCAAGCAAGAAACTCATAATTCTTGATGGAACACACTTGCTTTAAATTGTTTAGACGTACGAATTATATCGTTTTATATGTATTATCTATATCTCAAAAGGAATATAGAAAAGTTGAACTGGGCAAGATGGGTGGACAAATGATATAACTTTAAACACAAATTATGCAGTTTTCAGATTGAATGTCCCTTACATGTATATTTAGATGATTTGAAAGCGACTCAAACACAAAAACAGTCATTTTTAAAGTAAAGATGCACACAAGCGTATTAACTCATAACGCATGTAGGCCAAATGGATGGTAAATTGCTGGTAAAAACACCATTGAGTGACTTCTTCGAATACCATTTGTATAATTAGATATAGTAACACAAATATGGACCATGTAAAAAGTTATTATGACGAGATATAGTAACACAAATTCGAATAATGTAACAAGTTACTATATTTAGATATAGGCACACAAATATGTATCCTGTGATAAGTTACTGTTATAAATAAGATATAGTATTAACACACGTATGATTCATCTAATAAGGTACTATTATTATATATAGTAACGCACGTATGAATCATGTAATAAGGTTCTATTATACATAAAGTATAACAAGTATGAATCATGTAGTAAGTTACTATTGCTAGATATAGTAACACAAGTTCCATTTATGCAATACGTTATTTTTACGATATAGTAACACAAGAATCAATCATGTAATAAGTTACTATTACTAGATATTATAGTAACACAAGTATAAATCATGTAATAAGTTACTATTACTAGATATTATAGTAACACAAGTATAAATTATGTAATAAGTTACTGTTACTAGATATTATAGTAAAACAAGTATGAATCGTGTAATACGTTACTATAACTAGATATTTTAGTAACACAAGTATCAATCATGTAATAATTTACTATTACTAGATATCATAGTAACACATGTATCAATCATGTAATAAGTTACTATTTCTAGATATTATAGTAACACACGTATCAATCATGTAATAAGTTACTATTACTAGATATTATAGTAACACAAGTATAAATCATGTAATAAGTTACTATTACTAGATATTATAGTAACACAAGTATCAATCATGTAATAAGTTACTATTACTAGATATTATAGTAACACAAGTATCAATCATGTAATAAGTTACTATTACTAGATATTATAGTAACACAAGTATCAATCATGTAATAAGTTACTATTACTAGATATTATAGTAACACAAGTATCAATCATGTAATAAGTTACTATTACTAGATATTATAGTAACACAAGTATCAATCATGTAATAAGTTACTATTACTAGATATTATAGTAACACAAGTATCAATCATGTAATAAGTTACTATTACTAGATATTATAGTAACACAAGTATCAATCATGTAATAAGTTACTATTACTAGATATTATAGTAACACAAGTATCAATCATGTAATAAGTTACTATTACTAGATATTATAGTAACACAAGTATCAATCATGTAATAAGTTACTATTACTAGATATTATAGTAACACAAGTATCAATCATGTAATAAGTTACTATTACTAGATATTATAGTAACACAAGTATCAATCATGTAATAAGTTACTATTACTAGATATTATAGTAACACAAGTATCAATCATGTAATAAGTTACTATTACTAGATATTATAGTAACACAAGTATCAATCATGTAATAAGTTACTATTACTAGATATTATAGTAACACAAGTGTCAATCATGTAATAAGGTACTATTACTAGATATTATAGTAACACAAGTATCAATCGTGTAATAAGTTACTATTACTAGATATTATAGTAACGCAAGTATGAATCATGTAATAAGTTACTATTACTAGATATTATAGTAACACACGTATCCATCATCTAATAAGTTACTATTACTAGATATTATAGTAACACAAGTATTAATCATGTAATAAGTTACTATTACTAGATATTATAGTAAAAGAAGTATGAATCGTGTAATAAGTAACTATTACTAGATATTATAGTAACACAAGTATGAATCATGTAATAAGTTACTATTACTAGATATTATAGTAACACAAGTATCAATCATGTCATAAATTACTATTACTAGATATTATAGTTACACAAGTATCAATCATGTCATAAGTTACTATTACTAGATAGTATAGTAGCACAAGTATCAATCGTGTAATAAGTTACTATTTCTAGATATTATAGTAACACACGTATGAATAGTGTAATATTTTTTATAACAATATCCTGACAATAGTCGGATACGTGAATGTATCCATTCAATTCCCAATGCCTTAACAATATTTTAAGTTATACTATTGAGAATATCTTTATGGAGTTTAAGTTCATTTAAGATATACCTGTTTGGTGAACGCATTATCAAACTTGATAATATATTTACATAAAAAGCATCTTACATATACAACAATAAGATAGTTTAGCTTGATATCGAACCCGATTCAAATGTAGTTAATTATATGTCCCAAAAACGGAAACAAAAATATCTCTTAGTAAAACATTAGACAAAAACGATTTTAAAAGACCATTGCAACAAGATCATTATAACAAAAATCAAAACATGCAAAACCACGAGGGGAATTTACGTAAAAGCATGAATTTCATTATACAATATTATTTATTAAATATATCAACAATTCTTGAACAAAACATTACTTAAATGTGTTCAAAACATAACAATTATTCATCAAATTTTATAATATTCGGATTTTTAAAGAGCAATTGAACAAGATCATTATAACAAAGTTACGTAAAAGCGTGAATTTCATTTTACAATTTGATTTATTAAATTTATCAAACAAAAGATTACTTAAATTTGGTCGCAACATAACAATTATTACTCAAATTTTATAATATTCGAATTTTAAAAATAATAAAAAAACTCACCCAACGAACATGTTCACTCCTACGTTTGCAATGTGAAGTTTCACTACTTGCCATGAACGTTCCACAATTATTCTATGTTGATCTTGCAGACAATGCTTAGTTGTAGCTAACAACATCCGATGTTCTCTGCGCGATATACTTGAAATTTGACATCCCATTTTAGTCTAGTATGAATTGTACATACATAAATTATGCGATTATATTTCTATCTGTTGTGCACGATTCACATAAACACTAACATCTTAGTCCACTGCTGACATCGATTTAGTTTTTCTTCAATTTCTTGGAACATAATAATAACATGTTGAGTAGACGGTAAGTCTTTAGTCAAGAATCTGACGCTGACAACTAGAACATGATATAGTTTAGTGGCATCAATGTGTCTAAAGCTAGCGCATTGCCGTGCTCTTCCAATCCGTCGACTTAGCTATCTCAACTGATGAAATGTAAACGAGTTGTAAACTGAAGGATGTAGGACGTTTTGCTCATGTTTTCAAACGATAACGAAACCAATATCGTTCTGAATCAAAATAGTATATAACATATCAAAAATGCATTCCAGTATGAACGAGTTTAATAGTTACTCTTAATGCTATTTGTTACGGCGTTAAAAGTGTTATGTTGTATATATTTTCCACAAAACCCTACAACGTTCTGTCCAAATATGTTGATAATTTATATTCGATCCGATCCGATTGTCGACACCCTCTACCAAAACGAATAAACAATTATGCACTTTTCAAGATATAAATCAGACATTTATTTGTTCAGGCGACAGTTAACCAAAACCAAAACCAATTATTCCTTCTTCTTAAAGCATAAAAATAACAACTACGGATTGTTCGGGAAAATAGAATCAATATCTGTGTTTTCGGGGAGACTATAACACTTAGAAATCTTTATTTTAGATATGTTTAACTTGCTAACAAATCGTTCCTGGGTTGTCTTACACAGATATAACCTGACGTTAAGCGGATTTATTTTAATCATATCTTATAATATAACGTATTTCATTGCATGGCTTAGCGCATGCACATTAAAACATGACACATAGATCCGGAAGCAATTGTTCGCTGTATTTAAAGCTAGTAACAAAATGATAATTATATAAATAAGAAACAGATTATCGATACGTATACATTTTGCAATCTGCGTTATTATCATTTCTTGAAACAATTACATCATTTACAATTATTGCATATAAAACATATAGAACATTGGTGTTTGAAAATATATGTAGCGTGTTTTGTATTATTAAAGCAAGTGTTTGCAAACATGCGTTTTTTTTTATCTTTTACAGAAAAAGAAAATGATAAAATTTACTTCCAAACATGTTTACGTGTAGTGTGGAAAACCCTCCTAATTCTATTGAAATTTTCCGACAGGTACTTGTTAAATATTTAATTCCACAATACATGAGGATTTAACATGAAACAGATTACCATATAAAATACATGAATACATACCACATAAAATACATCAATGCATACCATATAAAACACACCAATGCATACCTTGTAAAAGACACCGATGCATACCTTATAAAGGAAACCAATTCATACATAATAAAAGACCAAATGCATACCTTACAATATATAAATCAATGCATACCTTATAAAAGACACACATGCATGCTTTATAAAAGACACCAATGCATGCCTAACAATAGACACCAATGCATACCTTATAAAAGACACCAACGCATACCTTACAATAGACACCAATGCATACCTTAAAATAGGCACAAGTGCATACCTTATAATATACACCAATGCATACATTAGAATATTCGCCAATTCATACCTTATACAAGACACCAATGCATACCTTATAAAAGCCACCAATGCATACCTTACAATAGACACCAATACATACCTTACAATAGACACCACTACATACCTTATAAAAGACACCAATGCATACCATACAATATACACCAATACATACCTTATAAAAGACACCCATACATACCTTACAATAGACACCAAAACATACCTTATAAAAAAACACCAATGCAAACCTTATAAAAAACACCAATACATACCTTACAATAGACACCAATGCATAACTTATAATAAACACCAATGCATACCTTACAAAAGACATCAATGCATACCTTATAATAGACATCAATGAATACCTTACAATAGACACCAATACATACCTTAAAATAGACACAAATTCCTACCTTATAATAGACACCAATGCATACATTATAATATTTACCAATCCATACCTTATAAAAGACACTAACGCATACCTTATAAAAGACACCAATGAATACCTTACAATATTCACCAATATATACCTTACAATATATACCAATACATACCTTATTAAAGACACCAATGTATCTCTTACAATAGACACCAATACATACCTTACAATAGACATCAATACATACCTAACGATAGACACCAATGCATACCGTACAATAGACACCAATGCATACCTTACAATAGACACGAATGCATACCGTACAATAGAAACCAATACATATCTTATTAAAGACACCAATTTATTCCTTACAATAGACACCAATGCATACCTTACAATAGACACCAATACATACCTTACAATAGACACCAATACATACCTTACAATAGACACCAATGCATACCGTACAATAGACACCAATACATACCTTACAATGGAACCAATACATACCTTACACAAGACACCAAAACATACCTTACTAAAGACACCAATCTATACCTTACAATAGACACGAATACATATCTTATAAAAGACACCAATACATACCTTACACTAGACACCAATACATAAATTATAAAAGACACCAATGCATACCTTACAAATGACACCAATACATACCTTATAATAGACACCAATGTATTTATTACAAAAGACACCAATGCATACCTTATAAAAGACACCAATACATACCTTACAATAGACACCAATACATAACTTATAATAGACACCAATGCATACCTTACAATATACACTAATACATACCTTAATTATAATAGACACCAATGTATTTATTACAAAAGACACCAAGCCAACGCTTCTTAAACCACATACTAGTCCTCTTCTGAATATTGCAAGTTAATGTTGATTTATTTTATTGGGCTATAACAAATCTCCTTTGGGGTTATATTAACGGCGACGTAGTTTAATTACGTGATCGCAATTTTTAAAGAACGCAAATGGTGTTTTAAAAACAAGTCTGAGACTGCCCATGCTTCGTGTTGGGCAAATCGACGACGTTAATGACTCGAAAAAAATGTTTTGCCTGTAGTGGTTTTAAAAAATTGGTCACCTGCTAACAAGAATGACCGGTGGATGCCACAAATGGTCTATATCACACAATTCCTTTCACAACTAATTATATGAATTATCAGACTAGCTACACAAACATTTTATGCATTTTTCTATGACGTGTAATCTACCATTGTTAACAATCGAATTTAAGTGATTTAGTTTAAATTATTCCAAGGCGCTGACCTTTGTTTAAATGAATATTTGTTAATGTCGTATTGTATGTTTTGTCTTAAATTGCAAAGGCAAATGGGAGTTTGCCTTTAAACGACACACCGACAACAATTTTTCGCCTGATAGTATTTCTGGTTGTTCATTATTACTATACGTAAGTAAATGTTAGCTTTCGAATACTACTTATTTGGGAATGACAAAAACAGAAATAATGAAACTCCGGAAACATTATCAGGAAAAAAAAAGTGTTCCTTATAGCTAGTACCATTCGAAGTAGTGCAATACATAAAGCGTCAAAATAAACTTCAAATAATTAAAAGACGAGTCACCGCCTTGAAACGGTAATTTCGAAACATTGCCGGATATAAGGATGGTCTTCTCAACTTATACTTAGCCCTACATAATCATAATTGATTACTAATTATAAACGTGCCTTCGTGTACAGATGATAGTGTGTATAAAGAACACAGATAGAGCAATCACGAGAGTTAGTAAACATTTGCTTCCGTTATATACAAAAATAAAATATACTGATTTTTGTAGAGTAATGCAGTTCCATTCTTTTCATGCATTCAATTATTGGTAGTTAATATTTTTACTCAGTGTTGTACCAAGCAATACATGCAAATATAATTAGTCCAACACAATTCAGTCGTGCGAAAAAGTCCTACGTGTACTCAAACGATCATCGGTAAGTATCTATCTAAGTTGTTTTTCCAACGATGTTTTTTATGTATCCTTTTATTGGTTCATATTGGAGGCGGTCGATGTCAGTGACAATTTATCACCACACTGGTCGCATTTGTATGAGTTAACTCATTAGGGCAAATGAAACCGTAAAGCGTATCATAGTATCCCATACATATATTCTTCTTAGAAAGTAAGCACAAGATACGCTTTCTGCCGCTGTTTTATCGTGACAATGAAATTGGGTTCTTAATTCGAGAGATCTTGCACTGCAATAAAATGGAGAGGCAAAAACGCGGAAACAGGCGAAAAGATCGACAGGCTGAAACGACATCAATACGAATCTAAGCCCTAATAAAACACTGAATAAAACTCTATATCACATACGGACCAGGATTTCTAATGAGATCTCGCGGGAGAAAAGAAACACTCTCTAGGGAATGTCCCATTTGTAATCGAAGGGCAATTATATACTGAACATCACTGGGCCGGAAAGATCTTACACCATGCGCATGTTCACCATAAGAGGTGCATATTTATTAAAATAGAACCATTAGTTCTTGAAAACAAAAAACCGGACTGACTCACTGACCCTGGATATCCAGTATGAATGATACAATTACCGGTTTCACTCACCAGCAAACTAAATGCATTACAAATAGACTGAACGGACGGACAAAGTAGCGACTATATGCCTCTCCCTTACAGAGAGCATACCAACAAGCAAACGCTTAATTTTTGTGGCAACATTTGAAAACATAAAAAAAACTCACTGATTTGCTTTATTTATTGTCGCAGGTCGCGGTATAATGTAGAATAATCCATGGTTGAATTTCTTGTCGTCTGTGGGAAAATAGCCGCATGGTGTGTACAAATAGTTAATAAACACAGTATTATTACACAGATGGTGCTACTCATGTTTTTTTTTTATTCCTGGTTGTGCATTAGCAAGGGCATTATTCGGACGTTAAGTTTTCAGACTAAGCCGTAAAAATGTCAATTTTTGATGACAAATTCTTGAACTGATATCGAGTCTTATTGAATAAATTTCACGTTTTAATAATGAACAATCGTATAAATCAATTGTTCAAGTAAACACTTATATCTTTGAAGTACTAAGGCAACACTCAACACGCCTTTAAAATGTATTTACATAAGACACTAGAAGCATTAATAAACCATGCCCCACGGCACACACGAAATTTACAACAGATAAATCACGGAACACGTAAACAAAAGATATATTTGTAAATATTTGCCCAAAATTACTTCAAGATGATCAATGTTGTTCCGTTTTGCTATTTACATTGTCAACTTTATAATAGTGTTCCCGAAGTATAATTGTCATACTAGAGATTATAAAATGTTAAATAATTCAGTATAATTATTGGAGGACTGAAACCTGACGTAACCAGCAAATGATAGTTAATGGCAACTTGTTTTTAAATATCTGTGTTTATAGTAGTGGAAAAATTAAACACAAATTTATTTTGTTAAAAAGTAACTGAGAATTAAGTATTTTTATTATTTGCTTAAAGGTGACCTGTATATCAAGGCTCGTCATTAACCCATTTATGCCTAGCGTCTAGAAAAAAGGCCTTGGCAAACAGCGTAGACCCAGATGAGACGCCGCATGATGCGGCGTCTCATCAGGGTCTGCGCTGTTTTCTTATAGAAATGTTTCTGTAAGAAATATTCTAAATATAGAAATAAATATACCAGACATCCCTTATTTTGGAAATAAATTGATCCAATTTAGAAGGATGGGAGAGTCCACTAGGCATAAATGGGTTAACCTTCAAATCCACTTGTCTAGTCCCAAGGCCAAAAAAAATAGGTCCGTTTCCGGTCTCCTTGGGGAAAAAAACAGGGTCGGTAGGTAGGGATTTTTTTTTTTTTTTTTGTCTTTCGGGTACTAGAATGAAGAAATGAACCGAAATAAACGAAAATGAACAAATTTTTTAATTTTTTTTGGCGACCCCAATAAAAAGTTGAGGGTCGNTCTTTAAGATGATTAATTATTGAAAGAATTACTGTTACGTATACTAATTAAACAAAATGCGAATCGCGTATTAGCGGACATATTATACGATTTTAAAGTGCTATGCGCACCTGTCGCTTACATCATTTTAACAAGATGGCGGACTATACATTAAAAAATAAATTGTGACTCGGCAAAAATGGCAAATAACGATCGAATTAACGATGGAATTCATACATTTAGAAAGGGATTGATGAAATGCCTCTGATAATCGACGATGCATAACACGTTTTAGATACCAACAACATATTTATGAGTAATCTTGTGGATGTATGTCACGTACACGAGTGTTTGTAAATTGTAAGTGTTCAGTTTACTCGCAAAGTTAAAACATCTGACAAGATAATCGTTGGAAAATGGGATAAGACAAACATGGTTTCATTTATATGTTAGTGAATCTGTGAAAAATCAGATTCGTATGCGTATATTGCTTTATTATGTCATGCTGTACAGTTTACTGAAACAGCATGGAAGTTAAATGGACATTGCAATGTAAATATATTAATATTAATTAAAGTAAGTTAAACGCATCAATTACCATTAAATCATGTGCTTGTTTATATATTTAAGTTTTTCCCACAACTGCCTCTGATGCAATTACATGTTTCTCCCAAAACCAGGTATTCATGGAACGTTTTTGCCCTTTTTGCCTAAACTGCGCGTTAAAATGCCCTTTTTGAAAGTAATGCGCCACGCCCCTTTGCCCTCCTGGATAAAACACTACCTATATATCAAGGCTCGTCATAAACCCATTTATGCCTAGCGTCTAGAAAAAAGGCCTTGGCAAACAGCGTAGACCCAGATGAGACGCCGCATAATGCGGCGTCTCATCAGGGTCTGCGCTGTTTTCTTATAGAAATTTTTCTGTAAGAAATATTCTAAATATAGAAATAAATATACCAGACATCCCTAATTTTGGAAATAAATTGATCCAATTTAGAAGGATGGGAGAGTCCACTAGGCATAAATGGGTTAACCTTCAAATCCACTTGTCTAGTCCCAATCGTGCCGTACAATATCACTTGTCCTGACCAAAACAGTAACTGGCCCTGACCTTAAAACGACACTTAATATACTATGTATGTTATTTTTATTTATTTAACAAAAACAATTATAGTCAAATTTAATCGTGACAAGAAGGGTTTTCTCCTTATGTTGTTAATTAACATTTCTGTATAATTAATACAAACCGATTATGCAAAATGACTGACTGTGAAAACTATCAATTTACTCTATTGTAGATTACAATATTCCTACACTTGATATACAGTAGGCGCATTAATAGTTGAATAGTCAAATGCTATGCATTACAAAGACATGTATTTATAAACAAATACAACAGAGTGGAACATCTGAATTATCAAGTGTTAACAATGTATCAAGAAAAAAGATTGAGTCTTATATATCAGAGTGGTTATACATGCTTTTTTTAAGATTTGACCTGGTGACCTTATTTTTGAAAACACATGACCATGATTCAAACTCAGCTAGACATTATTAACATTCTGATCTAGTCACTCCGAGATTAATACATGCATGTGGCATATACAGCGGAAATAAGGTTCTAATAAAATTTGACATAGTGACCTTGTGTTTGAAAGCACATAACGCAGATTCAAACTAGGCTTCGATATTGTCAATACCAAATTTTGACAAAACTTCGTCAAAATGTATTCATATACATGGCATCTATATGAGGCGTCTAGAACATTGTTTAAAGATTTGACATTATGACCTAGTTTGTTACGCCAAAAATTCGGTCTCGACATTGTCACGATACACATCTGACTCAAAAAGGTTGCATTAATAGTGGTTACACGGGTTTTTATCGTTTAATCTAGCTACCTTGATTTTTTAACTCGGTCTAAATATTATCATGATGAACATTTTACCAAGTTTTATCACGATTGGGTCATAAAGTGGCAACTAGATTTTTTATAGATTGACGTGTTGACCTAGTTTGTCGACGCATGTGACCCAGATTCGCCTAGATATTGCTGTTGTTGTTGTAATTGTTGTTGATGTTGTAATATGTGTAGTAGTAGTAGTGGCTGTAATAGTAGAAGTAGTAGCCTTTGTTGTTGTTGTTATATTTGTAGAAGTAGTAGAAGTATTATTTGTAATTGTTGTAGTAGTAGAAGTAGAATTAGTAGTAATAGTAGATGTTGTTGTAGTAGTAAAAGTTTAAAAAAAGTAGAAGTAGTATAAGCAGTATAAGTTGCAGCATTATCATAGTATAATATATTATAAGTATCATCTTGTTATTGAACATCGTTATTCATATAATTGGCGTATTAACCCATTTATGCCTAGTGGACTCTCCCATCCTTCTAAATTGGATCAATTTATTTCCAAAATTAGGGAAGTCTATTATATTTATTTCTATGTTTAGAATATTTCTTAACGAAATTCCTTTAAGCAAACAGCGCAGACCCTGATGAGACGCCGCATCATGCGGCGTCTCATCTGGGTCTACGCTGTTTGCCAAGGTCTTTTTTCTAGACGCTAGGCATAAATGGGTTAATTGTCCTCGTTACCTTCAACCACAAAATAATCAATCGCATTATACATTTCCTTTATAATTGTCGAAATCATACTTTGCAGCAGCAACATACCCCATATAGTACGGACAGATGTGCAGATGATTTTCCAGATTATGCGATAGATGCTGTATTTGCTTGAATAAAATATTGGCTTTTTGTTGCGTGGGCCTCTTTTATGTACACGATTTATCTTCTCACAAAAACAAGTAGATAATTATTAACCACTACATCCACTCATTTTGGATGAAATACAAATCAGTATTTTTAAAAGTAGCATCTGTAACCGCAGAAAACGTTAAAGTGAATCATAATAATAAACTGTGCATCGTGATCAAGGGTACAAACGGCTTAGTGATGTTCGCAAACAGAAATTGTCACACGTTTGTGGTCAGTTCATTTCGACGCATTAGACGGAATTCTCTTGCAGGTTAATAAAAAAAACTTAATCATAACCATTCTTATGAAAATTGTCAGTACTCTTCTCATTATAATATTTATCATAAATTTAATTAACAATTTTATAACATCAGCATAATCACCATTTTTCACCATTCCTGCAGCAGCAACGACAGCAGCATAAGCAATATCTTGAAAGTACATAAGAGAAAATCGTGAAGCGTTTCACGAACCCGAAACTTGTTATTTATACAAGTATATAAGCTATATTGATATAATTAATTAGCTTCATCATAATTTGACGTAATTACACAGATTAAGTCATAGATATACTATCGATAGCTATTTATAAAAATAAGTAAGTATACATGCATGTATTGTATTAGTTTGTATAGTCAAAAAAAAATACGTTGTTAACACTGAACGCTTATTTTGTCCACTTGGGCTTTTGGCCTTCTGGATCTTTTGTTAATACAACTTGAAAACTTTAAACTATAAACACAACTTCTTATCTTGGATATAAACTGTGAATAATGTGATTTGGGTGTTCAAAATCCATGTTTTAGGAAATTATACGCACTTTTTGTCATTTGTAGAAAATGTGACCATGTTGCAAATCAAACTAGTCACTCGGCAAAAAAATTAAAATAACATGAAGACTATAATGGTAGCATTAAACTCAGTTATAATTATTTCAACTCAACAAACATCAAAATATATTGTTGTCGTTTTCGTAGTGATTAGGGAGGTTGAACAGTAGTAACAAAAAGAGTGGTGGTGAAAAACATCTTGAAATAAGTCGATATCTGGTGACCTCTGCTCCTACGCGCCTATACCATGTTTATTCATAAACTAATTATTTGGTGTTAATTTTGTTAATATTTGTTTTAGATGAAACCCTTATTTGTTCAGATTTCTATTGATCTATAATACATTAATAATTGTATTAAACTGTGTTGAACCGTGCATTTCATCATCTGCCAAAGTATTAAACACGTTTTTCAACATGTACTGTCAGCATTATATACCTCGAAAGGCTTTAAAAAAACATGTGATACTTTGTAGCTAAAATGTTTAAATATAAAAAGAGTAAATTGAATAACAAGAGGGCCTATGGCTCAACATAGATCTGAAATAACCGAACGGTTCAGAGCAGCTTTAAGCTGTTTTCGAAATAAATGTGCCTTTTAGGCTTACTTTTTAAAACTCAGCTCAGAAATCATTAGCACAAATTTTCCGATTTAATACCACGACGATTTGGCATAAAGTGGGAATGCTACATGTATCGTTATCAAACTGTGTTACTATTGCCATATACGCAAAAAATGCCCTGCCTCTCTGGCTGCCTTTTTTTTTCAACGGACCATTAACGAACTGGAATGAGATATTATAAAAACGTATCTTTTCAGCAAGTTTCATGAAGATTGGATTAAAAAGTGTGACTTCTAGAGTATTTACCAAGTTTAACCATAATGTTAACTTTCCAATCCCTGGCTCCCATGTTTTCAACGCACATGAACCATTTTCGAACTCTGACAATATACGAATGAGAACAGATCTTCTGTGCTAGTTACATGATGATTGGGCAAAAATTTGACTTCTAGAGATTTCAGCTTTTTTCATATAAATTTTATTTTGACCTAGCTTTTGACCCAACATGACCCAAATACAAACTCAGATATTATAGAGAACAATATCACGACTAAGATTCATGAAGATAATGCAATACATATGGCCTCTAAAGTTTGAACAAGGCAAATGATTACAGAAGACGTTCTTCTTACGAAAGACAATCAAAGCGCTGAAGGCACTGAAGTTGTTCGCTATTGCATAACCTTTGAGCAACTCGTTTTTCAAAATTAAGGTATCGCAAGTTTGAATTAAACACAACCCATTAAAATTTATAAAGAGTGTGTCTGAACGCACAGGTCAAGATTTGTGTGCACTGTTTATCATCTTATTGATGTTATAGAGATAACTTAGACAAAAGTAACAACAACATGTCCCTTTTTAGACGTTCTGAAAGCATGGACAATATTATGAAAATTGTATAATGAGAACCAGTTATTAAATGAATATTTTTGTAATATCGAAACCTATCACACTAAGAATATAATTTCATGATGGAAATTCCCTTTACAAAANTTACTTACTTACTTAGTCCTCTTCGTGCTGATTTGCACATAAGGCCTTCACTAGAGTACGCCAATGTTGCCGGTCCTTAGCCCAAGTCTGTATCTGACCCCAGCTCCATCTCTCCTCCCTCATCTCTTTGTCAACTGATCTGCGCCATGTTTCTTTGGGTCGGCCTCTTGTACGTCTGCCGATAGGTGTCCATCTTAAGGCAACTCGTGGTATAGCTTTCTCTTCCATTCGAAGTACATGGCCAATCCAACGCCATCTTCTACGTTTGATTTCAATAGAAAGGGGGGTTGTGTTAGTCCTATGATGGAGCTCTGCGTTTGTTATAATGTTAGGCCAAAATATACGAAGAATCCTCCTAAGACATCTCCTTTGGAATACTTCCAGCTTGTTACATATTGATGTGGAGATCTTCCAGGACTCTGATCCATACAGCAGGACAGCAAGTACATTACTCTTGAAGATCCTTATTTTGGTGGCAAATGAGAAATATTTGGATTTCCAGATATTACGGAGGGCAGCAAAACTACCTCTTGCCTTGGATAATCTATTATTAACATCCTCTTCAGAGTTTCCATCGCTTGTCACTTTACTACCTAGATAAATAAAATCCTTAACTTCCTCAATGGCGATGTTATTGATGGTTATAGGCTGGTCTGTTTTTGCATTGATTCTCATAATCTTTGTTTTGTTTGCATTGATAGTAAGTCCAATTTCCTTCCCTAAACTGTCTACATTGTTGGTCTTGGTTTGTAAATCCTGGTGTCGTTGGGCCAATAGAGCGATGTCATCTGCAAAATCAAGGTCCTCCAATGACTCGGTAAAGGTCCACTGTAAGCCCCTGACTGAGCCCTCTGTTGATTTTCTCATCAGCCAATCAATGCAAAGTGAAAAAAGGAGGGGTGACAGAATGCATCCTTGTTTCACACCTGTTCTTATTTCGAGGTTTTCTGTGAGAGATGAGCCATAAATCACCTTGGCGCTGAAGTCTGCGTAAAGCATCTTTATGATGGACGAAATCTTGTCTGGTATCCCATAGTGGGCCAATATTCTCCACAAAGCGGGTCGGTGTATGCTATCAAATGCCTTTTGAAAATCTATGAAGTTTGCGTAAATTGTAGCATTCCATTCGTGGCTTTGCTCTATGATCTGTCTTAGTGTAAAAATCTGGTCTGAACAAGACCTTCCTTTCCTGAAGCCTGCTTGGTTCTTACGCAGCAGCTTATCTAGACATGCTGTAATTCTATTTAGGATTATACGGCTCAGTATTTTACTGGTGACTGACAACAGCATTATTCCTCTCCAATTATTACAATCTGTAAGGTCTCCCTTTTTTGGTAACTTAACAATTAGGCCCACCTTCCAATCATCTGGTGCTGTCTCAGAGATCCATATTTTCCTCAGGATATTAGCTAGTAATACAGGCGTCATCTGTTCCTCTGCTTTAAGTAGTTCTGCTTGTATATTATCAATTCCAGGTGCTTTCCCATTCTTCAGTTTCTGGATGGCAAGTCTGATCTCTTGTTCTGATGGTGGTTCTAAGTTGACGTTAAATGGGACTTCAGCTGGTGGGATTTCTGCTTCTGTATCTGGGTTGTCTTTGTTTAGTACTCTTTCAAAGTGTTCTTTCCAACACTTGAGCTTTGCTTGATCATCAGAGATAAGTTCCCCTTGTTGGTTTTTGATCGGATTATCTGTAGAGGTAAATCCTCCTGTTAGTGTTTTAGTGATTTTGTATAGTGTGCCCATATCTTGTCTCTCTGCAGCCTTCTCAGCTTCTGTGGCTAGATTATCGGTGAACTGCTTCTTGTCAACCTTTGCCAGCCTCTTCACATCTTTATCAAGAGTTTTGTAGGCGTCCTTTAGCTGATGTTTGAGGCGTTCTGATTTGGTTTGCAGAATCTTCTTCTTGATCTCCTTTCGTTCATCAATCTTTGTCCATGTGTCTCTAGATATCCACTGCTCCTTCTTCTTTCGTGCTGTACCAAGAATCTTTTTTCCAGCTGCAAGGATCTCCTGGTTAAATATATCGATGGTTACTTCCTGTTGATCATTGAGCAGGCCAAACCTGTTCCTCAGTTCAATTTGAAAGCTTCTCTTCACCGTCGGGTTCTTGAGCTGGGCCACATCCAACCGTTGAGATCTTTGTTTACTTGGCTTTGCTCTTTTCAGTTTCAGCTTAATTTTTGCTATGACAAGTGCATGATCGCTGCTGACATCTGCTCCCCTCATTGCCCTGACATCTTGAATACTTCCTTTCCATCGCCTGTTTATTATAATATGATCTATCTGGTTGTTGGTAAGCCCATCTGGTGATTTCCATGTCCACTTGTGAATCTCCTTATGTGGAAATATGGTTCCTCCAATTACAAGATTATTTTCTTCACACAGCTCTACAAGTCTCTCCCCATTATCATTCCTTATACCACATCCATGTTTTCCCATAGTAGACTCCTTCCCTGCGTTATCCATCCCTACCTTAGCATTTAAATCTCCCAATACAAGAAGGACATCATGTGTTGGTGTATTTTCCACTGTTTCCTAAAGCTTGTCATAAAATGCCTCCTTTTCAGTGTCGTCCGCCAGCTCAGTTGGTGCGTAGCATACTATAACTGTAAGTTTGGCATAAGAAGAGTTGAATCGTGCGGACATGAGCCTTTCATTGATTGGTTTCCACTCTATCAGACTCTTGTGTGCTGTTTGGTCCATTATCAGGGCAACTCCTCTGTCATGTTGGTCATCTGGCCTTCCTGAATATACTATCGAGTGGCCTGTAGCTAGTTGTCTTTTTCCTGCACCCGTCCATCTTGCCTCGCTTACTCCCAGTATACTGATGTTATAACTGGTCATTTCCCTCACGACTTGAGCTAGCCGTCCAGTCTGGTAGAGCGTTCTAACATTCCAGCAGCCAACTCGTCGTATGGTCTTTGGTCCGAGGATGTTTGCTATCGGGATGGCAGCTACCGGCTGGGTTTGGCTGTCATCCGTCCTAATTCCAGTTGCCTGGTCTGCATCCATCCCCATTCCTACATTGTTTGGTTCTCTAGTGTTGGTTTCTGTAGCTTTTTTGGGGTTTCACGTGGCAGGGTTGCTGGCCCTGCGCACAACCCTCCTCCTTTCTCATCCGGAATATGCCTTCCTCATCAGTAAATGCCTCAGGCATACACATGGAACACTTTTGACATTGGTAAAACAAGGCCACGGACAGAAATACAAGCCCGTCGTAAATAAATGGAGCCGATATCTGGAGCGTTTGATGAAGATTGGGTTAAAAGTGAACGAGTTGAAAAGTGAAACGGTGGATTTTTTTTTTGTTTTGTATCAACACAAGATTCTTTAACTGTATGATTAAGAGAGTGAAAACGGCGAATTATGCGATTTTGGTAGAAATAGAGAGCTATAACTCTAAAAAGCCTGTGGTGATTTTGCCGTTTATCGTTCTGTGACCAATATATGTCAAAAAACATTTCCACAACGTTTGGTGAAGATACAATGACAACAACACGACTTAGAGAATGGAAATAATGAACGTGTGGCCAACCAACTCATCAAACCGCAAAGAGTGTTCACATGTCCCTACTTATAAAATAGCGGCACTAGAAAAACTTCGACAGCATTTTCTAAGGTAAAACAGTTATATGGGTTAATTATTCTGGTGAAGCAACAATAATGATAGTATTGCAAGATTTAAGACGGACAATACAGATTTACTGGAGTATAAATCCGAGACCTTATAGCATTCAAAAGAGTGGTCTTGACACAATCAGCTTTAACCCATTTATGCCGAGTGGGCTCTCCCGTCCTTCTAAATTGTATCAATTTATTTCCAAAATTATTTTTTACAGAAATTCCTTCAAGCAAACAGCGTAGACCCTGATGAAACGCCGCATTTTGCGGCGTCTCATCTGGGTCTAAGCTGTTTGCCTAGGCCTTTTTTGTAGACGCTAGGCATAAATGGGTTAATTAAACTTGGCTGGATTTTTATATACCCTCCTTTTTGAGGAATACAATTTGTTTCTATACATAAGTGAGCTAGTATAATATGTACACCAATAAAGAGTCGACACATACTTAATATATCAATTTGTATTTCTTATATTATAGTACAAAGAGTACAAAGAGTTTCCATTCAGTTACTAAATTAACAAATACATCATCAAAAATCAAAGCATACATATGATCCAATATAACGCAACAACATAATATATCAAAAGCACAATAGTCATATTAATCGATGCATATTTAAGTGAACACACAGAAAACGGTCCAAAATGTGAAAACAAAGTATATAAGCCCTTGACTACTTGTACTACTTGATATCTGAACACAGTGACCTAAAGTTCCAAATTGACAATATTGTGTACATGCCATTTAGAACTGACACATGTTTCACATTTAAACACATATATTTTTAACAGTAGACGGTGTTTTTTTCATAGAAAATTGCACTACGTCATATTGAGACATATAAGCCAAATACTTAAGCGAAGAACACAGTTGGGTCCATATTTACTTTTATTTAAAAAAAAAACAATGTCCCTTTTTCCCCCTTTTTTAAAAAGCCAGAAGCAATATCAAAAGTTATTGCAATATCGTCACGGCAATGTTGCTTTTTGAAACTGGGCATGATAATGTTATTCTTGATCTTATTGTAATAACGTTTGCTGACATTGTAACAGAGCCAATATTGTTTAAATGAATTTGAAATGTTGCAATTAAGAACAACATCAGCATGAAAATATGTTTAACATTTCAAATTGTTAAAGCGACAATCATAAAACTGTTTTTGAGTGTTGTGCAGGAAAATAATCACTGACTGTAACCAAAGAGTATCTGAGGACTGAGGTACCATTGTAATCATATGTGGCGTGTTCTGAGAAAACTGGGCAAAATGCTTGTGCGTAAAGTGTCATCCCAGATTAGCATGTGCAGTCCGCACAGGCTAATCCGGGACGACACTTTCCGCCTAAACTGGATTTTCGCTAGAAGAGACATCATTTAAACGAAAAATTCCATAAAAGCGGAAATTGTCATCCCTGATTAGCCTGTGCGGACTGCACAGGCTAATCTGGGATAACAATTTACGCACAAGCATTTTGCCTAGTTTTCTCAAAACACGCCACATATTTTCTCCTGGGGCCTGTATTATTAACCATCCGATTGAAAATATCAACTTATGACTGAATTAAAGTCTAGCAAAATAGACTTTTATGACAAAGGTGTTACTGAAATTGGGGAAATATGAAAGAAACCAAGAAGAACTAACAAAATGAATACAATAACTGAAATAAAAGATGAACCGCAATTATAAATTCTGTGAAAATTGTATTATAATATAGACATACGACATTGTAAGACGGACCTCTGGTCTCATAAGTCCTGAAGAAAAGCTCCAATTGTACAGCAACAAAGCATACAGAAATATGCTAATAAACTAGTAACAATACCTCTAGGATCTACCTCTGTCATGTTTGCATCAGTGAGTCAAACGTTTGACATAAAGTATATTAGAAACACAAATACAAACTATAAATCATTCCTTTTTAATGCACTATGCTGAGTTTTAATAGTAACACTTTTAATAACAACCACTTATTCACTTTTTCATAACAAGCAAAGTGCTCCCAAAATAGTAATACTGATGAAGCCTAACCCTTTGCATGCTGGGAAATTTGTCGTCTGCTAAAATGTCGTCTGCTGAATTTCTAAAATTAGCATTTTCTTCTATTTTTTTTTAAAGAATACTATCAGAATAGCAAACAGTTTGGATCCTGATGAGACCCCACGTTTTGTGGCGTCTCATCTGGATCCAAACTGTTTGCAAAGGCCTTTAAAATTCGGTTCCAGCACTCAAAGAGCTAACACAGTTTCATAACTACATAAGGCTTGTTGAAGCCTAACTTGTAAGTTAAAATTTTAAACTGCATCTTCATTTGTTAAATATCACTAGACAAATTATTAACTATTAGCTAGACAATATTAGACAGAGTGGGGGAGGAATCAGCTGAAACAAGGAAGGATAACACACATGCAATGTCCCAAACTCCCAATGTATCTTCTTTTTTGACCCATTCTCAAACTCAAATATGTGAACCACAAACACGGCACAGATAAAAGGAAACCAAACCAACAAGTTAAAAAAAATAAACTATTACTTAAATCAAAATGAAAAATTTAAAATAAGTTTTCTCCTCTTTATTTTTAACATTTTATGTGGACAAACAAACAGACAAACCAACAATCTGACAGAAAGAATCTGATATACCCCCTGTCAAACTTTGTTGGAAGGGGTATAACTACTGGACCTGTCAACTACCTATATGTGGATGCATGTCAAATTCGGACACTAAACAAAAGAACCAGTAAACAGTTGTTCACGTCTTTCTTAAATACAGGCCCCATTAGTATCTAAACATGTTGTAGAGTCACTTCTTTTTTCACACAAGATCCAATTCCTCTTTGATAAATGTCCCTTTTAGGAGCTTGACCATGCAACCGGTCATTAGTTTTTACTTCATTTTTCTACAAGTCATTTCTTCTTTGACAATGGTCCTATCCGGTAACTCTTCCGTCTGCCCCTGAGCGACCTCTCTATCCCGCGTACAACCAGTTTTGTGCCATCCCTCGCTGTCTCAGCTTTCTTGGCCCCGCCTTGTTTCCCGGTGATCAGGTCCCGACCATCCTCACTAGGGGAGGTAACTCCAGTGACAACGCCGGGGCTTATCAGTAACAGCTCCTCCTTTTCTTTGTACAGTTTCTTCGTCCTGGAAATAGTTTGAAAAAATATGAAACATGTCTGAAGGTTTAAAAAATAATGATGCAATTTAGGGTGTTTTGTGCATGGTTACCATAATTAATAACGTTTGGAAAACTATGGTCTAATGAGAAGCCATCTAAAGAACAATAATGTCAATTGTTTGATAAACTAACAAATCAACGAAATTATCCTTTATGTCGATTTCTGTATAAAGTTAAAGAACAGTGCACCACCACAATTATTAGATTCAGAACCTTTTATGGAGACACAATCAAATTTATTTCCTGTGTAGAACCCATTTGTTGTGTCTTGAGAGAGGATCCTGAGAAAGCTCCCTGAATGGAGATCAAACCCAGGACCTCCTAATACCAAATATTAAATGATATGACAAAACAATTCAACATTGGCTGAAATTCAAATACTATTACCATTCAAAATGTATGTTGTATTTTTCTCAAACCTACAAAAAATAGAACAATATATGTTTGAATATATCGTAAGACCACCCACAACACTTACCTTCTTGTGGTCTTTTTCTCCTCCTTGGGTACCTCTGTGAGTTGACTGACAGTTCCTGGGAGCAGAATGGCCTCTTGAGCCATGTCAGGCTGCGCCCCTCTCAGCGATCGCGTGTGGGTGATGGGTGGGGAGAAGATGAAGGACTTCACAGGGGTGAACGGCCTGGAGGCTACAGAGTCTGGGGAGAGAAACTTGAGCATTTAGGCAGAGACCGTACCGTGTCTGTTGTAATATGGAGCCAGATGTAATGATTTAAAAAATCTAAGTAAAAAGGGGCATAAGTCTGTAGGTCCCGTGGCATAAGACTAATTTTGATTGTTTTCATTCTATGCCTATGGATGTTTCAATTATTGTTATTAAAGATTCTCTCAAACAATCATGACTGTAAAACCGTTCTTGAATTCAGTTAATAATAGCATTCAGTTGAACTAAAGGATTTTTGTTTTGTTAACATCAATGTTTTTGAATATGCATACCTTACATAATTATTATTAAATTCATTGTTTATAGGTATTATTGATGCATTTAACATTGTTCATCAATATACTATCAATTTATGCAGGCTGAAAAAAAAGAAGAAGATTATAACAACTTGTGAAGTATTTCAACAACCACGATCAATAAAATAACATAACAAACCATCTAGATATATTTCAAAGAGAATTATCTTGAAAACCAGTTGAGAATTGATAATGGATACTAGTCATCAACAATCAATTAATCAACGCATCAAAAAATCTTTGCAGCTCTATTTGTAAAAATAAATTCCAGGACAACCCAATAGAGGAGTATTACCTTCTGCCCCGGATACATGCATGGGATCTGAGAACTGAAAGCTGCTGGAAGGCTGTATGTCGTACACGTCTGAAAGAACAATCATAGTGAGGCGTGTTGTGAGGAAATATAATTTTCATTGTTTGAGTTTACCAAATAGAAGAAAATTATTTTCCCATAATGCAATGTAATGAACGCTTGGGCACACTCTTGGGCACACTGAAAGTGTGCAGAGGTAATTAAGTGTGTTCTGCGGTTTTCCACTATTTAGCTTGGGACAGAAAATGCATTGAAAACTATACAAGTCTTGTTTTGTTCATTTGCGATAAGTAAGATAATACATTGTATTTTATTTGAGATTTGTATATATTAGAAGTGAATGAAGTGGTATTTGAGGAAATTGCAATTTATATTTATGTGTTTGAATTGCACAGATTGATCCAGGATGCCTCATTCCGCTACAAGCAGTTAAAAAATACCATACAAAATGAGTTTAAAAATAATATATGAGTTTTAATAAATTTTCAAACACTATAAAGTGCCCATGTTCAGAATTCTTTAAGCATCTTATCATATGACAAAATGTGTTATTTGTTTTAAATGAATTCATAAACCTGAGCAATCATAAGTGTGAGTAAATATATAGATATATTTTGGAGTCTGCATGTCTAACCTAGGCCTTACCAGCAACTGCTGTAGCTGCGACGTCTTTGTCTTCTTTCTTTGATTTTTTCCTCCTGGACGGCTTCAAGTTTTCAACAGGAACAGTTTCTGATTGCCTTTCTGTTTCTGACTCAAATTTCACTTCCGACTTTAATGGCCGACCCCTTTGACTCGGAGTTTTTTGTCCTTGCGTGGGGGATTGTTCCAACATTGCAGTCTCTTGGGTAGTTGTTTTCCGCCCCCTTCTTGAGGTAGTTGTAGCTGCCTCTTCGGCCTTAGACACAACTGATTCATCTCGTTCTGGTGAAACATATTTCGGAGGTCGACCCCTTCTAGACGGAGTGGCTGGTTTAGTTTCAGGTTCACTTTCAGGAGGATCCTTAGACAGAACAGATTCATCTCGTTCTGGTGAAACATTTTTCGGTGGTCGACCCCTTCTAGACGGGGTGGCTGGTTTAATTTCAGGTTCACTTTCAGGAAGATCAGCCTTCTTGAAACGACCCTTTCTGGACGGCGTAACAGGTTCTGCAACATCGGCAAGCTCATTGTTCACATCTTGTCCTTTCCTACGTCCCCTGGCCTGTGACTTTGGCACTGTGTCTTCACTGTCTATTTCATTCTTCCCAGTTCGGCCTACACTTTGCCTCCTAGCGCTTACATCCGTTTCCACCCCATCCTTCTCATTACCCGTCCTCCCAAGACTCTGCCGGCGTGTTGACTGCGCAGTCAATACCTCAACTACAGCTGATTTCGCCTCCCGACCGAGACTTCTACGTCTGGAAGGAGTGATTGCCCCATCAGCATCCTCATCTGTAGCAGCCCTGCCCAGACTTTGTCTTCGTGTTGGAGTCTTGGCTTCCTCAGAGTCAATTTGTTTACAACCACGACTCAGGCTCTGTCTTCTAGATGGGGTATCAGGCGCTACTAAATCATCAGGAATCTCTACATCAACTGGTATCTCGGAATGTCCAAAGCTATCCCTCTTATTGTCACTTTTATCTTTCAATGCACCTCTAGCTCTTTTAATTGGAGTGGATTGTTCAGCTATGGTGACTTCACTTACTTCACTCGCTCCATTATTATTACTTTGATTTTCATCTTTAGATTCCATTGTCTGCTGTTTTCTCCCTCTTCTAGGAGTAGTGGCCTTGGTTTTAACTTCCGAAATTGGTGACTGTGTTTTATTTTCACCTCTTCGAGTTCTTGTAGGTGTTGAAGGCACATTTTCATTATTAACAGCTTCACTTTCTTCCTTCTCTGTTTTATTTCTAGAAGTTGATCTTGACGGTGTTACAGCTTTCTGTTTACCTCGAGTTGGAGTCTTTTTGGGTGAAACAGATTTTCTCACAGATTTATCTTTTATTTTAGTCATGTTCTCCTCATCATCATTACCTTCAACATCACTGCCACTTTTTTCACTGTCTTTCATGCTCTCTTTTAACTCTAAAGAAACATGGAGCAACGCTTCCTGAACAACTTCAACCGCCTCTTCTGTAAAAGGCTTACTTGAATGCGCTTTAATTTTCACTAAGCTTTCATTGATTTTCTCGATTTTCGAAAGCCGACTGGTAGATGTTGGCGCCTGTTTTTCCGGACTTCTTTTATCTTTGTTTCCCCTTCTAGATGCCCTAGTTGGAGTAGTGGGCAGGGCTTGAGCAGAGTCAACATCATCATCAGTAGCTGCTACACTTTCAGTCTTCTTCTTTCTTGCGGACCTTCCAGGCAGTTGTGGCTCCTGGGAAACCTGTTCCAACTCAGTTGGTTCAGACTCCTTTGGCTTCAACCGACGCGAAGACCTCGTCGGAGTCAATGGCTCTTCAACAGTTGATGTTACAGTTTCTTCGTAGACACCATCTGAAGTACTGGGAACAGACTCAGTCTCAACTTTAACGGATATTTCAAACTTTCTGCGCACTCGAGACCTATTCAGCAGCGCTTCCTCTTTAATTGCTGACACTTGTGATTTTTCTGAAGGAGTGTCGGCAAATCTGGAGTCAATTTCCTTAAGAATGTTGTCAATGTTTGGTTGTAACTGGGGGCTCTGTGTGCCATACTCAGAATCTGGTGGCGACCCTTTCTTCTTAACCAGAGGAATGTTTCGCTCTGCAGGGGGTGTCAGGCTTTTTCGTTGCAGTCCAGAAAGCTTAAGAAACAATATACAACATTAACAAGAGTGCCAAATTGTCACAAGATACGCCCGTTCTACTAAGTGACACTGTGACCTAGTTTTTGACCCAACATGACCCATATTCGAACTTGACCTAGATATTGTCTAGATCCTACTTCTGACAAAGTTTGGTGAAGATCGGATGAAAACTATTTGAATTAGAGAGCGGACACTGCTGTGGACACCGCCTCCGCCCGCCCGCCGCCCGCCCGCCCGCCAAGGGTGAAACTATTATACGTCCCGTTTTGTAAAAACGGGCGTATAAAAATTGATTTTAGGTTGATGACAATGATAAACAGTTGCCTTTCTATAGTACCCATGCACAGTGAAAAACTCATGTACCTGTGGAAATCATGATTAGATTGAAGGAAAAATGAAACTTACCAATAAACATGTTGTTAAAAATAACTCGTTTCAAAAATCGCGAAAAAAATAAACCCGATGAAAATATCGCAAAATAAAACTGGATAAAAATATTGCATAAAAATATTGCATGTGTTAATCGGTTGCATGTCTCCAATCAGACCTGACTGATATATAATCTATATACTACCTCTGACCAAGTTTGGTGAATTCAACTTGAACTAGAGCTTTGTCACTGAATGTGACTTATACCCCCATACCACTTTGACGCAGGATAAAAAGTTGTTTAAAAGTTTCGGATGAATACAATTTGAATTAGAGTCCGGACAAAGTGGCGCCGTTGAAAATGCACTAATTGACCCTATGACCTAGTTCTTGACCCGACATGACCCATATTCGAACTTGACCTAGATATCAACTAGATGCAACTACTGACCAAGTTTGGTAAAGATCGGATGAATACAATTTGAATAAGAGTCCGGACAAAGTGGCGCTGTTGAAAATGGACTAATTGACCCTATGACCTAGTTTTTTACCTGGCATGACCCATATTCGAACTTGGCCTAGATATCAACTAGATGCAACTACTGACCAAGTTTGGTGAAGATAAGATTTATACAATTTGAATTAGAGTCCGGACAAAGTAAAATGCACTAATTGACCCTTTGACCTAGTTTTTGACCCAGCATGACCCATATTCGGACTTGACCTAGATATCAACTAGATGCAACTACTGACCAAGTTTGGTGAAGATCGGATGAATACAATTTGAATTAGAGTCCGGACAAAGTGGCGCCGTTGAAAATGCACTAATTGACCCTATGACCTAGTTTTTGACCCGGCATGACCCATATTCGAACTTGGCCTATATATCAACTAGATGCAACTGCTGACCAAGTTTGGTGAAGATCGGATGAATACAATTTGAAATAGAGTCCGGACAAAGTGGCCCCTTTGAAAATGCACTTATTGACCCTATGACCTAGTTTTTGACCCGGCATGACCCATATTCGAACTTGGCCTAGATATCAACTAGATGCAACTGCTGACCAAGTTTGGT
>VMBQ01004120.1:61720-84220 GCA_007657795.1 Dreissena rostriformis | reverse complement strand
TAGTCAGTGTAAGATTCAATAATACAAGCACATTCATACAGTGGGTCGGATTGAAGTAAAATAAATTTACATTCCTTATCGATATGCGTCAAAGAAGAAACAGAAAGAGAGCAAAGTGCACTTAATAATTTATGTTTACCCCCATTTTGTAATAACGTATAGCAGTCATTTAAAGAAAGCAGTCTTTTAAATTTACGTCTTAAATTACCATTTGTCCTTTCGCCATGTGAACGTTTATTTCTTGAACGTTAACTGAAAAGAGAGAAAGAATGTATACATTTATTTTTAGAAACATTTCCGATATTTAATATATTATCATTTAATCCAAGTGGGTAAGCTGTTTGTAAAGTTTAATCCATTCAAATTCCGATACGCACCTTGCTTTTAATTGGTACTGATTTATATCAAGTAAACGCCACACTATATATTGATTAATTGTAGTTTTGCATCAGAAGCTAAATTTTCTCGGAATCATTCATTTTAGAACGCCAATTTCACTTTGTAACGATTGTTTTCATTGGTCTGGATTTTATAACGTGCAACTCGATTGGCTGATACTGTCTATAAAAAGGCGAGCTTCAGAAGGCGGATTCATTCTCACTCGGTCAGCAGCTGGAGCGTGCTCGTCGCGACCGAGGCCAGGAGCCGCCTGCAGAAGATCTATTCTATGGNAGCATTTAAACTAAGTATATCAAACCAAAAGTAACAACCTGTCTTAGGGTGAGCCTTATATGTTTTATCACGTTATATTTATATTGTTCAACTTGTTTTGCCTGGTGAAAGACGGAAAAATAGAACGTTCACTAAACCGTTAAAAGCCTTCGTTATTTACTTTACCATCAACCATACATACGCGACTTCTATAATATATAACTCGCCGTCCTGATAAGTCTTACAGTATGTAAGGTATTCTATAAAATAACGAAAATAACGATAAAAAAGGCACCATTAAATAGGTGTCAGTAACAATGTCTTAGTATTTAAATTATAGTTCATCTTTTGTCAGGAAGAAAATTCGGTTGTTACAAATCCGGTTGAAGACCGCGAGGAATGCAACTACCCCGTTCAGGATACCTCTGGTCCAAATGAGTGAACGGAACATGTGTATATGTGGACAAGTTGCTTGTTCTGTTGTGTTAGTTTTGTTGGTGATTTTTTTTCTTTTTAGTTTTTTTCTCAACCGATCGTTAAGTGAGTCAGTCAATCGGATGGTCTGTCGGTAAACTGTTTACACTCACTCACTCACCAACTCAATCTCATTTATCAAGTCACATACTTACATTCACATAGTCTTTAATCTGTCATGGTGTTTTGATATATTTTGGGTTAAAAACGAACGTTTGAATACTTCTTTTGTGAATGAGGTATATCTGTGTTTTCTTGCATAAATAGTGACTAAAATGCCATATTTTTCTTATTTAAATTTTCATTGTCAAAGATAAAGGTACTTATGATTTTTTTATAAAAAGTCCTTATTATTCATTAATAATTAATCACGATAGTATAGCGTAGCACATGGTTGACTAGACTTCCTTGTTGACAGTAGCGTATTGCGTGTTGCATGGGAAACTAGACTTCCTTGTTGACAGTAGCGTATTGCGTGTCACATGGTTAACTAGACTTCCTTGTTGACAGTAGCGCATTGCGTGTCACATGGGAAACTATACTTCCTTGTTGACAGTAGCGTATTGCGTGTCACATGGGAAACTATACTTCCTTGTTGACAGTAGCGTATTGCGTGTAACATGGGAAACTAGACTTCATTGTTGACAGTAGCGTATTGCGTGTCACATGGGAAACTATACTTGGTGGTTGACATGTATTGTGAATGTACTTGCCAAATGCATTGCCGTTTACAATTAGTATCAAAGACAAACTTATTGTGTAAATAAAGTATAAATGTGCGTGATTTGTTGTGTATATCTTTCTGGTGACAACATTACACGTGGTGACGACTTTCTTTGTTTAGGTCACGTCACCTTATTGAAATCGTTAATAATCTATTCACAGTTATACAATAATGGTTGGTATGCATTTTACGTGTTTACATTCCTACTGTAAAATTTAATAATGAATCGATGTTCAGGGTTTGGGTTAATTAAATTGAAGTTCAATTGAATGCTGTGTTGTGTTTATAATTATGTGTGTGTTGAGTAATTAATTGTGTGACTAATTGTGAGGTTCGGTGCACCTATCAACCAATTTGAACCTCCAGTGCTTTGAATTAACGGTTACAATGAGGTCAACCAGCTGTAATAATGTTTATGTTTATGAGGTTGTAGAAGCAGTGGAAGTAGAATAAGTTATTCAGTAATATTAAAAAATATATAAGTATGCCAATGTAAACGAGGTTGTTTCAGAATTTTACCCAAAACTCCAAAATTTTACCAGACCACCTCAAACCTGCCCAATTTCTATTTGGTATCCCGTTATATTTTGAATTTCATGTATGTATTTTAATATCAGCTGTAACAACGTTAATGGTATATAAACAAGGAATTTATGGACAAGGAAGTAAGGAATAGTTTTATGGCGAATATGTTTCATTCATTACAAACACACTTGGATTTATTAATGAAATAAGGTAAGTAAATTTATATTCCTAGTTTTATTCTATGTTTGTTAGAAAAACTGAAAATGATTAAGCCACGTTTCGAGTGTATATTTCGCATTAATTAAACAACGGGACACAACGGTAAGGAAACGCAACGCTTCTAAACTTCCGTTTAAGTTTCTCACACTTAACATTTTACTATATTTTATTAAATAATTTGTAATCAAAATGTTTGTGAATCAGAATATCATTTTTTACTTTGTTGTCCTTTGTATAAAGAATTATGTATACAATATAATATCAGGACATCCTGGCCTACCATAAGTAAATACATATCAATGATGTCTTGCACAAATGTTCTAAAACTCAAAACTATTGCAATTTTTTGGACAGAAGCTTTTAAACTTAGATCTGAGAAAGTAAGCCGTTTAGCTGATATATAATTGCACGCTTTTACACATGAATGTATTCCATAGTCTTACATATAATTTTCTATTATGCAAACGTTTTTCTATTGACATATTTGTTAATCCTTAAATATGCTATATGTTACATTGTATGATTCGCTGTCTTGGCAACATTTTGTATATATGTTCTTGGCCAAGGGCAGAATGCCGGATCTCCAATAAACTATTAAAATAGAAAAAATTAAACCAATGCTTGTTTAAAAAAAATACTTTACATAATCTATTTCCATTTTGAAAAGGATGTTTAATGGAAGAAATCTTTTACATTGCTTTTTAACACATCTAACTGTAAATGTATTTATACGATTTTATATGAATATATAAGTAATGTTTGCAAATATGATCGAATTTAGCAAATAAATATAGAAAACTCAACCTGGAATACCCCAAAATAATTTAAAGTCCGCACAAAAAATCAGGGTCGGTCGGATGATTTTGAGACAACTTAAGCTTTATGAAACAACTTTTCTATGGATCACGACAAGCACATAGAGACCGTTGCATTATCCATTGCATGAAACGTTTAAATTGTACGGAATACCGTTAGTGCCATCGTGGTTACACATTAAAATCCAGAGGGCGAGAATGCGAGAACGCGAGAGTACGATGACGAGAGTGCGAAAATACGATGACGAGAGTGCGAGAATACGATGACGAGAGTGCGAGAACGCGATGGCGAGACTGCGAGAGTGCGAGAATACGATGACGACAGTGCGACAACGCGATAGTACGATGGCGACAATGCGATAGTACGATGGCGACAATGCGATAGTCATATCGTACTGTCGCCATCGTATTGTCGCACTCTCGTCATCGTATTCTCGCACTCTCGTCATCGTATTCTCGCACTCTCGTCATCGTATTCTCGCACTCTCGCATTCTTGCATTCTTGCCATCGCGTTCTCGCACTCTCGTCATCGTATTGTCGCACTCTCGTCATCGTATTCTCGCACTCTCGTAATCGTACTCTCGCGTTCTCGAATTCTCGCATTCTCGCCATCGCGTTCTCGCACTCTCGTCATCGTATAATCGCATTCTCGTCATCGAATTCTCGCATTCTCGTCATCGTAGTCTCGCGTTCTCGCATTCTCGCATTCTCGCCATCGCGTTCTCGCACTCTCGTCATCGTATTCTCGCACTCTCGTCATTGTACTCTCGCGTTCTCGCATTCTTGCCATCTGGATTTTAATGTGTCACTACGATGGCCCTAGCGGTATTCCGTAAAATTGCGATACAGTTTAAGGATGAGCACATTTGCTTTACAAAGCCATCTACTTCAGTTCATTCATAACTTTAAAGAACTTTGATCAAACAGGGTCAAGTACAATATATATATGAACTTAGTTTATCCGAGATATGTGAGGAAAGCTGAAACCAAAGTGTTTTCTTCCGCCTTTCCAAGATTGTTACATATCGTTTGATGTTAAAACTGATAACGTAGAATTTAGATACGAAGTTCAACTACTGCGTGAGTGGTACATAATTATGTACATGAATTAAACTATGATATCAGCGTTCGTAAATATAATGTTAATCCACTATTTATATTTATTTCGTGCGTTTGGAATTCCGTAGATTGCATACTATGAACTTAACATCTAGGCGACCAACTTAACATGAATAATATAAAACATACGTACATTGATAAGTGTTGTGTTTACATTATTTTATATAAAAACAAAGGATCTGAGATATGTTGTAGTTCTGAAGTACAACCGGTTGAAACCCTAAATGGTTTGAAATGACAGGTTCAATAAAATGCGGTGAACCAAGCTTTACTAATTTGTATATTTAATGTTATATTGGTCACTTGCCTCAAATAAAAGACTAATGTATGTTGAACAAAGTAACTCCTGCAAATGTTTCCGGAGTTTCATTATTACCATAGTTCATGCTAAATGTTATACGAAGAGTTAAGAAAGAGGTTAAAATAGAATTCTACGACGAGTTTGTTAAACATGGTTTAAAATGAGAAAGAGTGTAAGATCTTTTTGTAACATGTTTAAGAAAACTTTATGACCGGGCCAGCTAGATCAATTCGTAGAGCGTTAGACTAAAAACTCACTTCAAGGATTAGAAGCCAAGCTTGATGATTGGTCAAATATTGAAATATAGCTGCATTTTTGAGCTGTTAGGCGTTAGGTTAAGATTTTTTCAATTTGAGCGTGGTCTTGTATTGCGGGGAAAAGCCGGAGTACCCGGAAGAAATCGGTATGGTGACTACCAACCAAACTCACATGCTTCTGGAACTGGAGATTGAACCCGGGTCGCCTAGGTGGGAATCGCGTGTACCAACCAATGCGCTAACCGGACAGCAACAGTTCTGTTATCGAAAAAGCTCATGCATATATAGGGATCATATTGATTTCATTCATAAAGATTAAGCTACTACTGCTTATGTTACCCGAGAATAGTTTTCTCTGAACAACTTTTATATGCAAATAAATAAATAAATAAATAGTTTATTGAGCGTTTTTTTCCAAATAATATTGATATCTATATATGATAAGCTACTTATTATTTTATAATAAACGATATATTCTAAATTATCTCATATGCTATCTGATACGACACTTCAAACAAAATTCTGCCAGGTTGTTTAAATATTAAGGATATTGTCTGTTGATATTAAACTGTTATTTAATGGACGGTATTTTTGCACAGATAAGCCCCGCCTACCAGTGATGCCATATTCATGCGTTAAACAAAACAAACGAACACATTTTGAAATGTGGTCCAAGCAATGTCTATGTCATTTAAACTGATTCAAACTGAAGGTCGCCGTAGTGAAGCGGATATGATGTCCTACTAACGACCGGTAGCCTAGTGTATAAATCTGGATAAACTTTATCCAGCGGATAACGTTTGGTTGTCTTCATTTTTCGTATATATATAATTGAAGATAACAAAAAAAGTTATCCGCTGGATAAGAGTTATCCAGATTTATACAATTGGCTGCCGTAGATGATAACTAGTTCGATCTCGTCTGTAGGAGCGTTATTTCGGTCTCCCCAAAGCACAACACGTACTTTTTCTACCCAGAAAACGGACTTGAAATGGTTCCGAAAAGCATACGGCTTTCAATGAAATCGAGCTTAAATAAGTAGGTTTAAAATACACTATACTGAATTAAAACCCGGTTAATATCTTGGTCCCGTTTTTGGACGTTTATATACACACGTTTGAGTTCAACAATGCTAATACTTCCTTGTGCAAACAAGCAGTATTCGCGTGCAGTAAAAAGTTGTAGCATTGCTACCAACATATTGAAGTTTAAAAGAGTGTAAGTTTTACATAGGTACACCTTGATGTCATCGTGCGCTATCGATGTTTAAAATGTATGAGCTACCAGATATATGTTATGCTTTAAAGCAATATATTTTTAATATCTGAATATTTCATTTACATGGATTATAGTTAGCACAGTTTCATGGACTTTTAATAAGTACGTCACCGTTATATAGCGTGTGAAATATAAATAACATTATATTTCTGTTGCACGACCATCTACATATAATTCGATTCCATTCCTATAAAAAAAACTCATTATGTTTGAGTTGGAGGGTATTTATTGCGAGTGAAGATACAGGTGATGTAAGCAATTACAGCTGAACAGATAAACCAGGAAGCCCGATTCATGTTTTGCTGATTTTTATTTTATTTTATTATATCGCTTTGTACGTTCGTATGCGATAACATTTTTTAAATTCACAAAAACTAAAATCATGAATTCGCCCGCACTCGTCGTTCATGAGTCATTGTTTCACAAACTGGCATGTTGCTAATTATCGTGTTTAAAAAAACGATAAATGCATCAAAATGCAAAGCATGCCTTTATAACCTGGCAAAACATGTAGGTATATCTTAATTCAAAGAATTTACTTATTAACCACAAGGGTGTGGTCTGGAAAAATATGAAAATAAAGCTTCATGTCAATATCTCATCATTGTAACATCCAAATCTTCTTGCAATATCACAGGTGTGTCCGTCTGCAGGTCAATCTCCTAATCCACAGACATTCTACACTTATCGGCAAGATAATTTCTTGGAATCTGTTAAATGAGTCAATGTCTTGTGTTGTTTGTTTCATTTGTAAACTTTTTTTTCATTTTGCATTCTTCTTCGCGCTGTACAATATGTTATGTTAAGCATAATAAAATTAACATAATTTTAAGCGTAAATTAATACAGTGCTTGTCACGAAAGTGCAAAAGAAAAGATACAATACAAAAGGAAGAGTTAATGAACTCGTGAACAATTAAAACACCTTATGTTGTTAGTTAATCAAATACCACAGTACACGTGTAATAGAGATTATAAAAACAGTGACACACATATATATATATTGATGTATATTTATGACAAGCATGTATTCATTTTTAATTGTAGTGGGTGTACTAGTTTAAAGGCAATCCTCTTGAATGCAGTGATTATCAGTCAGTGTTTATATTGCTGATTGATTCGTAGTTGAAGGTCATCTAGACATGACTATCTGCTTCAAATATAGAGTTTTGAACTTCCTGTCGAGTTAATTGTCACTATATGTTCGATGTAACTTAATCTTCCTCATAACAAACAATGGTTTCACATTTATTCAGTAATGGGCATTATGAAGTTAGGACTTATCCGTGATCCCTGTGATGAACATCAGCTTGTTTGTTTAAAGATTGCATTTTCCCCTTCATATGACGCATGTGAAACCAATGCTTATATCATCTTTTATTGCTCGATTTATTTTTTTCAAATGAAATATTGGTGCAACACGTATTTCTATGAGAATTTGTAACAACTACATAATCGATATTGATAGAGCTTATGTTATTAGAGTCTTCTTAAGTACATTTCATTAAAATGTATTTTTTAATTAAGTTTAAAAGTGTATTTTCACTTGCCTATGAACATGAATATTTTACTGAGCGTTTTAACAAAACGAGACCAAGGGAATAATAAACGAATCATTACATACTTAATGAAGTATAATCTTATTAGTATCAAGTAAACGTATATAACTTTTAATCAGCGAAGTATAAGCATGTCAAAATACATGCGACAATATTTAACGAGTCTGACCTGGGCAATTGTATTTGTCTAACATGTTAAAATAAAATTGTGTGCTTCTTGTATTGTATAGCTTATCTTAAATAGGTCATACTACTATTTGACATGAATGATTTACTATACTGTTAAAGCAAAAAGGCACGTGGTATATTGATGTACATTTCAAATCATTCGCATGTTTACTACCGCTCATTGATTCTTCGCGCACTTGTGTTAACACGGTTGAATAAAGAAATGAAACTCCAGAAAGGATGTCAGGAGAAAGTTGTTTCGAAATTATTGTAAACAGCTGCTATCATTTAATATTAAATTACAAGTAACCTGCATAAAACCGGTTAATACATATGATGTTAAATTGTATTTACACTTTAAAATTTTCTAAATAAATCCGGGACAAGTGTGAGGTTTTGGCGACGTTTAACCGGTTTAAAGGCTCTGATGTGTTTTAAAGTTAACCGTTCCGAGGTGGTTACCACATATTTTTGTTGCGAAGTGTACGTATATTTATTGTCGTGCGTATTGTCGTAATGTGCCATTAAGTAAATTAATGTTGGTTAAATGTTAGCATTGCGTCCATAACTAGTTTTTAGCCGCAAATGACTTGTTTTGCATCGATCAAGGCATTGACCCCAGTTGTATTAATTGGTGTTTGTGTTTGTCATATGTACATGTCCTGTGTGGAGATTGGTAACCTCGTAGTAATAATAAACATGATCTTCTGCTGATGCAATTTGCATTTTACTTTATTAATATTTGTGCTTTTTATTAATGAAAATATATATCGTGACAACAGTTCCAGTTAATGAATCATATCCATTAGTCATTAAATTAAACTATAAAAAGTAAAAACTCTAATTCAGCGTACGATTATACTTAATTAATATATCGGTTATTGAAAAAACGCTTCCACGGAAATTTGGTGTCATCGTATATGTCATGTTTAATTGAAAAGTACATTAAGAATCCCAGTTCGAAAAAACAAACAAGCACCTATTGAACTCAACATCGGAAACAATGAAATATAATTTCCTCAAAAGTAGTAAACATATTCAGTATGTACTAGTTTACAAACTGCTTTGTTTTGCAACGAATTTTCTTCCGCCATCTTCATGAATAGCAAATTAACTATATGCCAACTATGAATGACTCGAGTCGGGGACGTGTTTATTAAAATATGACATGGCATCACAACGACTATCTTATCCTTTAACACGTGATTGTCGCTTTCAAATAAATTATAAACCTTCTTAATTCACGAAAAACGTGTTGGAAACAAACAAAAATAAGTCTTGATGTCATTTCACGTTGACAACGTCATTGCACCATATTTTCATCTTCTTTTTTTATTAATAATAAAGCCATGTATCAAGGAACTTTTCTGGGCAAAAAAGATATCGCAAATGAAATACATTCATTACAGATGTGAAGTCAAAGCCATCTCAATAAGTACATTACAAGAAAATGCTTTATTACATTATTTTCTATTTACAGTTTAATATTGTGTAAATGAATCTGGACCAAGTGTAAGGTTTACACCCCCAAAGAGCGATTTAAACCACAAATGCGGTTGTCCAAGTTGTATGCATGTATGGTTATGTGTGTTGTGTCAGTCAGTGCTGTTTTGAAGTTTAAGGCAACTGATCACTTGCCATAACTAAAAAGCCAATAGAAACGGCTTTTCTCCCGGCTGTCGCTACAAATGTTTCAGGATCTCGGATACGGTTCTCGGCCCGAGCACATAATTGCATGGCGATTGTTCGTGCAATTATTTACAAGGTCATTCTCTTCTACCTTTTTATTGAAATAGAGCAATTGTCAGTTACTGGCTAAATCTTGTGCACATAGTATTTCTTCAACGTTCTACCTTGGATGCATGTGCGAAGGTTAACAGTCAGTGGTGATATGGATGAAATACTGTAAAACACGGCAAGTCAATCAAAATAAGTAAAACAAATATACGACATATACCATTGAGGAATTTAAACTTGTATAAACCTCAAATTTAAACCGGTAGTTTAATCCGTGTTAAAAAGATAAACCAGGAAGTCAAGCGCATGTGCTTTATATGCACATCTTTATTTATGCGTATTTCACAATATTGTCCTATATTCAATGATTTCGCTGATGAGTTCCTTAATTCGTTTTCAGCGTTTAAAAAGTGTTTTAATCGGACTTTATATTCAATTGGCTAATGTAAAGAAGGATCGAACAGTAGTAGCTACATTTTAATAGAAACTTGTTTGGTGCTGAAACGATATAATTATGATTCTTTGACGTGATGTTCATGTACACATAACTGTTATAGTAAGGGTGGTGCGGTAGTCGAGTGGTAACACTCTGGTCTACCATTCCAGAGGTCCCCGGTTCAATCCCTGGCCGGGGCACTGGAAATTTCAGAAATGTTTCAAGTATTTCCCACCCAACTGGAGATGTACTGGTATGTAACCCAGGTAATTCTCGCGTGTATCGGTGCTATACACTGAGCACGTAAAAGAACCAAGGGATCTATTCGCAAAAAGCTAGGGTATCGCACACGGATTCGTTGTATCTCAATACTATCTCGTCTGCTTGCTGATTCTTCAGAAAAAACAAAGGATCCCATTGTAAATAAGTGCTTGCACTTCCATGAGTTATCCTTGACTGCAAGGTCAAAAGACATACACATATACATACACATAGTACAAATATGGGGCCAAAACGTGAGGTTCAGAGTTCGTTTTTGTTACCCCGTAAGCTTTACATTGTCCGTGTCATTGACTCCCAATTATGCCCCACTTTCAGCGAGGGGAGGGGGTCATATACATTTGCCCTTCATTTATCCGTTGGTCCATCCTTTGGATATTTTGTGTCAAGCGTTTTACTGGACAAATACTGCACCGAAGATTGCGGTTCCTTTTTCCGACATAACCGGAGTTATGGCCCTTTTTGAATACAATATTATTTTGAACATCTATTGACCGATACTCGAAACATATTGCTGCTTGACTGATGAAACCTTTACACAAGATATTAACTTGCAGGTTTAATTTCGAACCTTTGTATTTTTGGTATATTTCATACAACTTTGTGGAGTTTTGAAAACAGTGGATTGCGGAGTCCTCAATGTCCTACGAACTTACGTCTTGCTCTTTGTATTATTTTCTGATAGGTCGAACGGTAAGGCATATGCTCACTTGTGATCACAATTGCTTATGAAATAAAGATTTATCGTCTTATTCATCTGCAGTTTCACTTTGTTCATATGCACCTACGGCATCAACACACGTGGAGTAATCTTAGCTTAACTTGCATAGTGTATGTGCTTTATGTTTCACTTTTATGCATTTTGTAATATTAGCATGTTATCATTAAAAATAAAGATAAAATGATTAGATATATAGAATATTCTCAATTGGCTAGGGTTTATTTGGGGTGCCCGAAAACGATTAGCATTTGACTGGGCCTCTGTAAATAAACATATATTTTATTACCACATCCTCTTTCTTTCACTTTATAAAAATCCCTACTGAACGAAAATGTGAATTTATACGAGGAAAAGAAAACAACCCAATTATCATTGTTTTTTGTTCTTTTTTTTAAACCAGATATGCACATCCAAATTCATGTTGAAAGAGAATTATATGCATAAGAATTAGATTATCACGACATCAACAGGCAAAACGTGTAAGGTAATGAGAATTTGTGCAAATACTTATCATTCTGTTAAGATGGTAAGGTTTTGCACATGAAGAATTGCGGGCAGAGCGCTGGAAAAATACACGCGGATCGATGGGTCCGTTCCCGTACATTTGTCTGTATGTCGCTAGTGACACGTATAAGGCAATAATCGAAGTAACATACATATGTCTTGGAATGTTTTGTATGAGTCAGTTATGGTCGTGGTGATCGAGATAATCCTTTATTTTTAAATATTGCGGATGTGCGAAATTCCGGCGATTGTTTTATTGTAGATTTTAATCTTCCTTATTACAAGCAGTTGTTTCACTTTTCTTCAGTAAAGAACATTTAGAAGTTGATGAAAATCAGCTGGGATTCATTGATTAAACCTCACTTTCACAACATCATCACAAGTATAACTGTAATATATGGTATGTTAAATTTGTCTTCGTAACGATTGTGATTTTTTTTATTTAAATCCTTACTGGTTTCCACTTCATTGTATAGGAATGTTTTAAATCGACAAACGAAAGTCGTTATTCTGCATATAGGATATCGGTCACATTGAATGCTTACAATCGCCTCAAATTTAGATATCATTATAAAACAAACTTAAACTAAACTACTCAAAACCCACAGTTATTTCAAAGAAATATCAGTATTAAGCTAACCAAAGTTCCTACCATGCAAATGTTACACCTATATAACATTCGTCAAACAGACCGAATACTATAAAAAAGGAATCACAAAGCATTATCGCGACATAATGCGACATGAATTCCTGTTACACAATGCAAGGGTACAGTTGTTCAAAATTTTAACCATTTGTTAAATTAACCATAGCTTAATTTTTGTGACAAATATCTCTTTCTTTACCGCCATGAACTTTGTCCTGAAGACTCAACTCTGTATAACTAGTTTAAACTGTTTGCTAATAAGAAACAGTGATCAGCTGACATAGAAAAACAAAAATGTAAGAATTAAAAATTGAACATAATAAGCTTAAACCAATGGTTAAAGTTTTTGGACAATTGACTCCGGGACAATTGATACAGGGAAAACGCAGCAGATAACTTAATGTAAAATGTTAATACTTTCTGCATTTAATTTTTTACCGCTAGCAGAATTAATGGTTTTCGGTGTTAACGATGTAAACTTGTGAAAGCTGACACATCGTATAAAGTAGATATTTCCGAAAAGGGATTCACATAAGTGTGTTGTTGACATATACACGCGGAAGATTTTGAGTAATTATAAATATGATGCTCATTTTGCGAAATATTCAATTTTTGGTATTGAAGCGCATAGGCAGAAGTGAAGTTAAACATAGCAACACAATGTAAAATGGTTAAATATGTATGATTTACTTTTCAGGTTTTCACATGCACAGGCAATACGGTCAATAAGTCTGCGTCATAACAGGACTACGTTAAAGACATCGTTGTATTGGGGTGATTAGTGAGTTACTATTATATGACTTATATGACAATTTGTGAAGTAATAATAGAAACGTATTTGCTAATACGTGTGTAAAGTTGTGTGGTATAAAATCGGATATGTGTTACTAGCGTTGAATTACAGATAAAATCCATCCAAACTTTTATACATAAGATGATCTATTCAAATTCTGTGATAATAACTTGTGTAAATATAAAACCAAGTTAACATTCTATAATTAAATGTATTTGCAGAAATATGTGTTATTTAAAACTTTCTCAATAATATACAATTATAGGACCTTGCCAAAATATACATTTTTCAAATCAAATAAAATAGTATATTGAATTCAAATCGTAAAACGTGAAGAAAAAGCTTTAAATGGCTGGTAGTAAGCAGCTGCTTGGTGAAATAGACATTCTTCGGATCAGACTCGAAAAAGACATTCTTGAGTTCAAGAAATGTAACTTAGAAGCGTCAAAGGCGTTTCAAGAAATAAAATCTAGGAACGCGGAACTTACAGAAGCCGAGCTGGATGATACGTTGAAATCTTTAGATAAGGTAAGAAGCGTCTTCATAATACATTTATATAAAACGTATCGTTAGAGGAAAATGCAAATATTAAATTTGCCTGATTCCCAGAAAGAGATATACAGCATCACTGTAGCAGCAATATGATATATGATTTTTAAATGAAAGTGATTATATACAGAATTTGAGGACTACGATGTTTTTTTATTATTTTTTTTTAATTCGACTTAAGCTTACACATCCCCGGACCATAAGTATTGTGTTTAACACGCCAGGTGTGTGTTATGCCTCCGAAGAGAGGCATATATTATTTGCATCGTCTGACCTTCCGTTCGTCAGTCTGGTATGAGTTGTGCGGATTATAACTCAGATGGTATTGAAATGATTTAAATGAAACTCAACATAACGAAAAAAGTATTTAAAGGAAAGTGTAAAGGAACTATACCTCTCTTCGTAGGAGTTAAGGAGTTATTGCCATTAAGTCATTTTTCTGGTGCGGAGCATAACCCCATAAGTATTTAAATAAAACCTTGTACAATTATTGAGAACATTTAAAAACATTTATAGAAACCACAACTCTCAAATCAATATATTTGGACTTATGTCCCTTTGTTCATATTTACTTACAGTTCGCTTCTTGTGTAAAGCACAACTATGCAAGTTATGAAGGTATTCAAATGAACCGTAATGTAATAAGAGTTGACTTTCAGAGAAAATGCCAAGAGTACAGATAATACCTCTCTCTTAAGTGTTGTTTGTGGAGTTATTTTTCAATTTTAATGTTTTAAATATTAGTCATTAATCTATAAGTACTGAATGGATTAAGAAAGGACTTTATTTATTGATAAAAGATATTGACAGGAAATGCAGCATGCAAGAACCATACATTTTTCTTTAGTATTTGGGAGATGCAAGAACCATACATTTTTCTTTAGTATTTGGGAGCATGCAAGAACCATACATTTTTCTTTAGTTTTTGGGAGCAGAATAACTTTGTTATTTTCTGATGCAACGCATACCTGAAATAGTTTTGAAACTTCATATAGATAAAGTGTTTTGAGAGGAATTGCAGAGACAAACTACAATAACTTTTCATTAAATATTTACACGTTATTTCCATTTGTTCAAACAATACATCGTTAGCATTCGGCCCAAACAGCACTTTAAAAAATCTGTAATCGTATTTTTCAATTATAAGGTGTTTAAATTCAATAAAACATTTTGTTAATTAAAGTAAGTATAGTTGACAACTGAAATTAATTATGATCATACAACATGAATTGCATATAGATTAATATGTATTTACTAGTCTTTTGCATCTTGATTTTGTTTTCTGTTGTTGTTTTTTCCTTTAATTGTAAGTGCTTTGCACGGACAATCTTAATATAGTGGCCCAATTGTTATCATTTCTTTTCTTCTTTTTTTTAAATAGCACGCGATGGAAAGTACTAATAATCTTCCGCAATTGTCAAGGAGTGTCACTTTGTTTATACTTATAGTACCAAGAGGTCGAAGATGACATAATCAATGAGGCCAAGAAGTCTAAGGATGAAATCAAAGATCTGAAAATAAAACAACTTCAGGAGCATCGACAGGTGCAACTTCGCGTACAGACGGGGAGAAAGCAATGTAAAAACAATTATTTTATTTTTGTGTAATTCCATTTTCTATTTCCATCGTTTACATACTACGTTTTGCATTATACACAAGTTGGGTAAATTTGTTTCACAATTTTGTTTCGATATTAATTATGGTAAATAGCATCTAGGAAGACTATGTTTGCTTTGAATAAAATATATTTAAATCAGTGTACTTTGCATATAGCAATTTATGTTTAAAATACACAAAATGCGTACAATGTTTCACTTGTTTTCGATATTAATTATGATACATAGCCTCTATGAATACTATGGTTGGTGTGAATAGAAAAATGTTTTAATCAGTCTCAATTAAAAAAAAAAGTTTATGAACCAACAATCAGATGAGTTATGGGCATAAAGATAAGCCCTAACCTATCCTTCGAATTACCGTGTCGCACGGCACTTTGCACGTCTTGTTCATAGAGAAATGAAAATACACAAACAGACACACCAGCATGTGAATGTGTGTAAATTTTGATTCAGGTGCATGTCGAGATAAAAACCTTTTTTTAACCAAAAATGATATTGTTAAACTTAAATCTCTAACAATATTGTAACTCAAATCTCTACCAGTATTGCTGCTACATTGATGCAACTTAAAACAGGATAAATAATTAGGAACTTGGGTCAAATGTTGAAATATTTCGACACTTGTGGAGATTAGAGACAAAGGTAGAATACGAGGTAATCACTGCTGTATGGACCCATCTTACTTTAGGGGTTCAAATGTATTTCTTCATTATATTTTTATTTCATTTATAGAAGTAATTAAAGTAGTCGATTTTAGTGTTTGCCTTCACTAAAATATCTTTTTAACGCTATTCTGTCTGGCCATTTTGCATATACAAATGCATGATTTACATCATGAGTCTTTAATGAAAAATGCATATTTTTAGTAACCTTCCTTGTTGCGGTTTTCAGTTCATTGTCTGTTTCTGCCTTTTATGCCGACATGTTTTCATTAGCACTTTCTTATCATTTGTTTTGTATTTCTATTTTACACACAATTTCGGCAATGTCTTTGGTTACTATTCAGTGCAAACAATCAGTATATGTTGACTCTTCTAATATGAATAATATGGCATACTATGCTATGACATAGACTTTCGAAATGTAACGTTGTCAAATATTGTCAAATTAATACTTCATATGCTTCACAGATGCACATCGGTTCCGAATTAAGCGCATTGAACTAAGCGAGAAATCATGCAATAAGTAATTTGATTTAAGTTAAATTAAGTTAGAATGGGTGTTAAGATTTACTGTTCATATACTGCACACTTATTTATGAATGACAAGGTTGAATATTTATCTCCGTCGCCGTGTGTTTTGTGTGTCATTATGTTTTTATAAAATGTATATATTTTATACGGGCCTCATAATCATATATGAGATATTTTCAAGATTCAATATTATATTTCAGTAACTGACAGTGGCATTGGATCAGCAGGTAATATGCTGCTTATATCAATATATATTTGACTTTCCGGTAATAAATTGCACATATTAATATTTATTGAAACTTTACGCAATAGATTGCCCATATCAATAGTATTTAGCACTTAAGGAATACAGTGCACATGTCAATTTCCATCAGAACTTCATGTAATAATACATTAAACATATAACTATTTTTTCAAGTTGTAGAAGCCAGCTTACCCGATTGAATGTGGCTTATATATTCATTGACTATTTGAAAAGCAGACAAATGTAAAACAAAAGTAACTATCGGCAATTGTGTGTCATTTTTTTGTTCGTGAAGTATACCTTGATATAATGTGTTTATTTTAATTTCATTCATTAGGACATAAGTGAAATTTCTTTCTCTACGCTTGATGTTATTTAAAAAAAAAGTATACTCGAATTTATTGCAAGATCAAATTTGTATCTAACAATATTGTTGCAGGGTTTGTCGGTTCAGTTGGAATAGGTGCGGAGGTAAGGCTAACTCTTTTTGTTAGTTCAATTTAATGAATATGAAAATGCGTAATCGAACACCTCGAAGAGACTAAGATTTGATTGAGATCTATCTGTTTTGAGCGTTTATATACAGTATGTATTGCATGTAAAATATAGTTTCATTCCTGAACTAAAACACGTGTCAAAGTTATTGGTTTACCTACTGGTAAAGTCTTGTGTTATATATGGAAAACGAAAGTTTAAGTGCGTTTTGGAGTTTCAGGTAGTATCACTCAATTCTTAATACCACTTATTCTAATAAACCTTTTGTGTTTTTTTCGTACACTAGTATTTGATCTTTTGAAAAATTCAACATGGTATATGCTTCTTTTCTGTGTCATAACGCGTTTAATAATCAATTTATGCGTATGTAATCAATCAAAATTTCCCTGAGATCGGGCTCGAATAAATTTATGTTAATAGTCTCCCTTACAAGTCATATTTGCCTTCTCGCATCAAAAAAAAATATTTCCGTTGCATTGTATTGCTTATTGTCACATTTCACAATGTGTCCAAGAATAAGTGTACAATCAGCGGTTATACCATAAATGTTTTTCTGTATTACGCTGTTTTGTATTCTCAGCGACTTTCTGTACCGGTTCAGACGTCGGATGAAGGCCAAGAATCGAGGCAAATCAGCTTGTCCGGCCCATCGGGCTTATCCTTGACTTCACTGGTAAGTTTTGCCATTTGTGTTTCCCTACAATGTGCGAAGAATGAATGGAAAATAACAATATCCCATTTCACTCTAGCTCGAATAAAGTAATAATGTTGACCAATTGCATTTGACTTTGTGCCAGATATATTAACATTATTGTATTTACATAAGATGAATTACCGGTTCCTTAAACAATGGCAACATACAATACTATTCTATAACATGGTAACCCTATCTTTCAACAATGTGTGTTAAATGGCAATGAAATAATTAAATGTTTTTAAGCACCAAATGTGCAGATGATATAACACGAAGTAAATGTTCGTTCAAACATGTTTGTTAATAATGTTTTGGTAATTATTAAATAAATGCGTATTAATGTTCATGTTGATGTTTGCTTATTTCAGCTACTATATGCTTTTCAGAACAGTCGTAACATTCTAAAATAACATGCTGCTTGTTTCTTGCAGAGAAATGGAGATGATGAATGTAATTGTTAACCTTGAGTATTTGTGATTGGACTTCTTGTACAATTGCAAGTTACAAGATAAACAACAATTTTGAAAGTGTTATGGATAAAGACAGGGTTTGCATCAACGGATGTTTTTTAATAATTTACTCCCAATGTTTACCTTGGTACTTCCAAAGTTGCAGCCACGGAAATATCAAACATTTTATGACTTCCAATATGCGAAACTTGGCAGTGATGTCTTCCAAACTGTTCACCTAACAGTTCAATGTTGTATGACAGTTACATTTAAAAGCTGACAGTACGTCTTGAAAAAAGCACTACATGTTGGGAGAAACATAACTGTACTTGGTATTCATGTATTAATCAGGGCTATAAAATGTGTAATGTTTATAAATCCAAATATTGTGAAAACTTCCAACACCTTTGAGCCAAAGTACCATAGCAAAGGCCAGAAAGTTCAAACTTCCAGTTTTCACAAATAATGAAAGCCCTGTAAATGAAGTGGTGAAACAAGATATTTTTATAAAAACTTGTATTACTCTTTGCCATGTTATTATTGTTAAATTCGTTACGGTTTACAATATGACTGCATTATAACAACAGACACTACACGATAAAACAACGTGAAGCCTTTAGTTATTGTGCGTTCGAGTGTGATAGTTAAAATTTAAATATATATTTTGAAATGTTGTAATTCTGCTGTACGTGTCTACAATATATAACACAAAAAACAAAAATGGCGGTTTATAGTCTATGCATCACATGTTATATAAGTTTATATAATACAAAAAGTGTTTATATATTGCAAAAGGTGTTTATACATTTATCAGATGTTACTAAAATATAACAACATCTATATGCATTTGGTAATGTCTGTGTCATTTTGGAATTGTACGAATGTATTGTGTTCATTCTATGTGTAGCTCATATTGTAAAATTCGTAATTTGACATGGCCACATTTTGCAAAGAAAGTTTACTGCATCCACAATATGTTTTTTGTTACATAATGCGATTCAGTTTTGTAGTGGTTAAGTTTTGATACTTCATATGACTCGGTTATATGGTTACCAATTAACAGTTTAAGTGATCTCTAAAGTCCATGACATTTCTATTGTGTACCCTCATCATATAGTTCACCAGAACGTGGAACTCTTTAAACCCCTCGTAAATCAGTTCAGTGCACCATTATGCCTAAAGCAAACCTGATATTAGAACGACTGCAATAAGCTTAAATGAGAAACTATCATAACACTATGTATTTTTTGTAGTTGTTTGTATAGTACATATTGTGCATTTATTATATACATATTAAATAACGAGGGTTCTACCAGTATATCGTATACAATTGCAAAAAAGTATATATTAAATGAGCGTATGACTGGTACAAAATTTTAACTTACATTTAATTAAACATGTTTGCATCTGGGGCAAAATTATGGACTCTAGAATACGTGTACGTGAAGAATTATGATATATAATGAGCTGGCGCAATAAAACAATTTTTCATAAAATTAGTAAGGATTTAATGAGATGTTGGTTAATTGTGTTATTTATTGGAATAGCACCACATACAGTAATGTCATGTTGTGTGACGTCAGATATAATGTCTAATCATTTTAACGTCCAAATGTAAGTTTCTTACGATGTTGATCTATTTCTAATGTTATTGTAGATATTCTGACACAGCCCTTGTATGTAGAAGATTGGTTAAATTTCATGCTTCTTTGAGACATTCATCATCGTTGTTTGAAGTATTTGAATGAGCAAGTCGCCATGTATCTGCCTTTTTGAGACATTCATCATCGCTGTTTGAAGTATTTGAATGAGCATGTATCTGCATTATCAGTATCAAAGTACGCGTTCAACACTCTGTCATGTTTTTGGCATCCGAATCCTAAGAAAACTAAGTGTACCAGGTAATTACTACATTTTTGCAAGTTTTTTTTTCTGAATTGCAATTAGTAAATGCACTGATATAAGTAAGTTTTTAATAATGTTGTTTTTAGTTCTGTCGATGTCATTTTGTTTGTTTTACTATTGTAATGTGGTGCACATATTTTCTTTTGCGATATCCAATTGAATGTATATGTGTGCACGACAGCCATGTTAAATGTTTACGTTGTCTTTCACCTCCATTCCTTCGCCATTATTATAATCAATGCAAACATTGAAGAATGTGATCAAGAAAAAGTGTGTTACATGTGTGTATCTGATTGGTTATATATATATATATATATTTCTTTGTTTCAAACATGTATCTTCATACTTGGTTATTGATTACAATTTAGCAACGTACAGCTTGCCAATATTAAATTAATTCCCATGAACTCCTTTAGCAAATCTTAAAAGCTAGAGTTGTGTCCTATATGTCTATGCGTTTTGTATTTTGTTTTGTTCGTGTAGGTGTTTGGCGGTTTTAATTATGTCATAATATAACATTTATTGTGATAAGCATTTTGAACGACTTACTTTTAAACCAGTACGGATAAACTCATATGAGCCTCGCTCTGTGAAAAGGGGTTCAATGCATGTGCGTAAAGTGTCATCCCAGATAAGCCTGTGCAGTCCGCACAGACTAATCAGGGACGACACAATCCGCTTTAATGGTATTTTTCGTTTAAAGGAAGTCTCTTCTTAGCGACAATCCAGTTTAGGCGGAAAGTGTCGTCCCTGACTAGCCTGTGCGGACTGCACCGGCTAATCTGGGACGACACTTTACGCACATGAATTAACCCCTTTTAACAGAGAGAGGCTCATATATTTATCGTAACTGTACTTGAATAACAAAATATTGAAAAACATTGAAACTCCACAGACATTACCTGGAAAGAAATTCTTCTTAACCTCATGCATTTTTCTTTTGTTAAAGGCCAGTAACCTATTGCCTCTACATGACAAGACAAACCAACACAACATTAACCCATTTATGCCTAGCGTCTAGAAAAAAGGCCTTGGCAAACAGCATAGACCCAGATGAGACGCCGCATGATGCGGCGTCTCATCAGGGTCTGCGCTGTTTGCTTAAAGGAATTTCTGTAAGAAATATATTAAATATAGAAATAAATGTACTAGACATCCCTTATTTTGGAAATAAATTGATCCAATTTAGAAGGATGGGAGAGTCCACTAGGCATAAATGGGTTAACCATAAACAAGGTCATGGAATTTTAAATATTTTGTATAACAAAGAGCAATAACTATGAGGTGTCTGCCTTTCATTTGGCTGGTTATCGAACTTGGCCTCAAATTTATTTTAACAACTCTAGAAGATAATTTGTTGAAAATGTGATTCAAACTGTACAAGTAAGAGAGCGCAAGCGCATTTTTGTAAAAAATTGTCATTAAATCTTAAGGTGTATATTTATTTTGTATCGAATTCGTTCTAAAGTAAATGTCATAAAACATTTGCAAAACGTTTGGTGAAGCTATAATGCAAACTATACGACTTTAAGAGCTGAAAGCCGTCCGCAAAACCGCCCATCCGCTCGTCCATCCGCCCGCCAAGGTTGTTACCATAAAATATCATGTCAAGAGACGGGTGTACACAAATAAGCATAGCTGCGATAACCTCCCGGTGGATGGATATTCTAACTTTATACTTGTCCCTGTATACATTATATTTATATGAGCCTTGTTCTGAGAAAACTGGACAAAATGCATGTGCGTAAAGTGTCGTCCAAGATTAGCCTGTGCAGTCCGCACTTTCCGCCTTAATTGGATTTTTGCTAAGAAGAGACATCATTACAACGAAAAATTCCATAAAAGCGGTAATTGTCGTCTATGATTAGCCTGTGCGGACTGCACAGGCTAATATGGGATGACAATTTACGCACGTCAAGCATTATGCCCAGTTTTCTCAGAACGCGACTCAATTAAGTTTAAGGTTAATGTTCTTAAGCTTTTCTTGTGTTTAACGTGTATGAATTTATTTGTATATTGTGTTCTGTCCTTATACCTTATTCAGGTGTCATTGTTGTCGTCGCTTTTGTTTTCAAAAGATGGGAAAAACAACTTGTTTTATTTATGTTATATTATGATGTTTAACCACACATGCACGTCACCAAGA
>VMBQ01004120.1:44476-58584 GCA_007657795.1 Dreissena rostriformis | reverse complement strand
TATAACAAAGTCTCAAAGATACCTGTATAACAAAGTCTCAAAGATACCTGTATAACAAAGTCTCAAAGATACCTATACAACAAAGTCTCAAAGATACCTGTATAACAAAGTCTCAAAGATACCTGTATAACAAAGTCTCAAAGATACCTGTATAACAAAGCAGTCAGCCCTCATTACAAGAGTCAATCCTTCTGCAAAGTGCTCAAGCATTTATACACTGTAACAGCTCAAATTCAACCATGTTATGTTATAATAGAATAACCTTTAGCCAGTTTTCCACCAAAACATTATACCACTGAAATACTGGAGTCTGCTTCTCCATTGTGTCGTGTTCTGAGAAAACTGGGCATAATGCATGTGCGTAAAGTGTCGTCCCTGATTAGCCTGTGCAGTCCGCACAGTCTAATCAGGGACGACACTTTCCGCCAAAATTGTTTTTTTGCTCAGAGACTTCATTTAAACGAAAATTATCATAAAAGCGGAAAGTGTCGTCCCTGATTAGCCTGTGCGAACTGCACAGGCTAATCTGGGATGACAATTTACGCACATGCATTATGTTCAGGTTTTTCAGAACGCGACACATATAGTAATTCGTTACTCGGTCATATTTTATTATTACAGTTGGTGTCAAATCGACAGGTCATACAATGGTCGTTGTATTTATCATTCAGACGAGATTGATCATAAAGAGGGTGATATAATTACTGGACAGACGGAAAAAGTCATAAATTGACCACTCTCGCACCTGGACAATAGCCGAACGCAGAGCAATTTGGACATTTTTTATTTAAAGGGACAATCGTTGTTAAACTCATTATCAGTAGAAATGACTAACGTTCGCACTTGTGGATTTACAAACGATCATGCACGATCTCAGATATGTTTTCTTAAAAAAGCATCGGAGAAATTTTAACGCGATAAATAAATACATAAAGGAGCAGAGGAAGTTGTATAATACAAGTCAGGAAATAAGAATCTACTGTATGAATATATGAAGAATGAAAGTTTAAATAAAATAAAATAAAGATTGTTTGTACCATTGTTAAATTTGTAATGAACTTCATAACGACGAATTTATTCGTAGTTATAAATTAATGCCGTTACACATTGTCTTCTTTTTGAGAGGCAAAAACAAACAAGTTAGTGTAATAGGTGAACCATACATGTACACTATTCGTAAATTCCCAACATAAATGGTGGTTGGGGTTTCATCATCACTGACATGCTTGTTTCCGCCTCAAAAATAGGGCTAAATGTCCTTCTGAATGATATATACTCTTATAAGTTGTGTTGAAAGTCGGCGAAAATGAAATACATACATTTAAACTTACATTCGCGCATTGAGTATAATATCAAAATCGACATTATATTGCTGTAATACAGTGATATAGTAATCTCAACAACGTACAATTTACGTACTTTGTAAATAAATCGTTACATTTTACCATTTGTGAGTTTATGTACTTAACAGATTGTGAATGTGTTGAGTGGTGTACCTTTAAGTCGTGCTGCGAACACCGAATATATTATAAGCGATATTGACGCAGCTTTAATTGGATGTGCATTAGGCCAGAGTGTATAAAATGTTGCTACTCGAAATATCCTATTTAGATTCATTTTATGACGTAACAGTTGTTTTATTGAAATAACAGTGATTTAAAACTTGTATTTCATTGTTTCTTTTGGTGAAAAAAATTACAACGAAATTAATCGGTAAATCTCGCTGTTTCTTTTTAAAATGACATCATTATTTTGACGCCATGAAAATTTCTTTTACGCGAAATTCACCAGTTTTACCTCTTTAAAATGTAAACAAACATTACATGTAATGTAAGGATTACATAAATTATGAAGAAAATATAAAGTTTTTCGGTAGATTTCGAATTTGTATAAACTAAGTATGCAAATCTGGTGAAAATATACATTTCTCTTAACAAAATCGTTAAAAGAAACTAATAAATATCTTACATATAACATATGACCCGAAAACTAAATATAAAATATCTCACGCCTTAAATTGATATGCTTTATTGTTCAAAGAATCATGGGAAAATCCAGGATAAGTCGATATCGTGATTCGATCAAGTGGGGAGAATTAGTCGAGATTGAAAAGTTATTGTAGAAAAAGAAAGCGGTAGACGCGGTTGTTTGTTTAAATGGACTTTTGTATGCAGTGTAAAATCTGATTCTACATTTACCTAAAAAAGGGATTTTTACAAATTTAACATTTTTATGGACTGTGCGTTGTGGTAAGATCATCCAAAAATATTGTTTTACATTTAACATTATAACGTTATCATTATTTTACGATAATATAACGAAAAAATCTAAACTCGAGACATCAGTTGCGATATTTGGAAAATATAACTTCAGCATAATTTGTGTGAATGGTGTAAATGCATGTTGGTGTCATAGAAACATAAAACAAATGTGCATAACATTACTATTTACACATTTTAATTAAGAAGATAATATACTATGATAAAATACATAAATGTAAACCCGACTTATTGTATCAGTAATTCGTGTTTTATCATAGAACATTTAAATATTTTAATATAATTAACAGATGAGGAAATTATGTGAAGTAAAATCGTATATTATTGATTATTGAATTCATTATTTATTCAGCCAAGCGGTATCGATTGCACACAATATTTACCATTAGCTAAGCAATTAGCGATCGTTCAACTCCATTTTCGCTATTTGAATCGCTCAGTCAATGATACTGTGATGTAAAACGCAAATACACAAATCACCATTAACCCTTTGCATGCTGGGATATTTGTTTGTCTGCTAAAATGTCGTCTGCTGAATTTCTAAAATTAGCATTTTCTTTGATTTTTTTTTTCAAAGAATACTATCAGAATAGCAAACAGTTTGGATCCTGATGAGACGCCACGTTTTGTGGCGTCTCATCTGGATCCAAACTGTTTGCAAAGGCCTTCAAAATTCGGTTCCAGCACTGAAAGAGTTAAGCTTTTATCGTATTAGTGTACGTAAAATAGTTTTTGATCTCAATACATTTAATTTCACCGCGTTACTTACGGCTCAGGTACAAATCATTCCGAGTCCAGCCGTATTTTCATCAAACCCATTTATTCAAGGCCCTTTGTCGAAAGAACATATATTCAAGCTCAAGTCCATTGCCTTGGTAGAACTTAATTTCAGTGTCTACACATGCAAACGATCAATTTAACGTGCCACGTTATTGTTCCTATTAATTGCTTGTATGTGACATTCATTTGATCAACAATTTTGGGAGTAACCAACGCTTTACAATTATTCGGGGCAGTCAATTTACCGGTAAGTCAATAAACGTGTACCCAAAGTAATAAAATGTACGCATTTTCGCTTTTTAATAATAAATAATGTTTTTTAAGGTTATCTGCATTGAACATCACCATTTGATGAAAAGAAACGTGTGAAGAATTGGAAGCGGAACTCCTGAAGGACTAAAAACAAAAATCGACTGAAACCCATGTCGGAAATGGTTCAAGGATTGAAGTGCGCAATAAATAATAAAGCTTAGACAAATAAAGCACATGGGTTGAGTAACAGTGTTGCATACGTCGTTTTTTTTTTAATTTAATGCATTGATGGGTATAACTAAGACTGCACGAACGTCTTCATCACAAAATTACTACTGTGTTAACGTATCTGTGGAAATACTCAAAGATTTAAGATGAATAAGATAAATAAACCGATAAAAATACCATATAATTAAATGGCTCGACATTATTCATTAATTACACAAAATATAAGAATATTTCTACTGAAAACATGACGTATCGGAAGAATTAATTATAGCACCTTATCAATGTAATGAACATATTATTCACCAAATACTGGTTGCGATACAGTATCACGATAACACATCAATGGTGCCAATAAAGCTTTAAAACAGACCTCAAAGAGATAGCTAAGGAACAGACTTACATAGCTTAAACAGTAACGGTTTCACAATAAAGGTCGAAAAAGTTACGAATACGGCTGAAGCGATGGAAGAATTGACTAAAGCAGCGGACCAGGGTCTACAAGCGGCCAAAGAATGTTTTCAAATGTTGAAATACTCTGAAGGACTCGTGAGGCGAGACATAGATCTGGCTAGGATCCAACTTGAAATACGGTTAGTAATACTACTGCTGTTACTGCTGTTTATGGTTCAGATAATGCTGCTTTAGAGGCTGGAGATGCTATTACGAATACTAATGCTATATGTCCCGATAATGATACTGATCTGCAATTGGTCTTGCTATTGCTACTACTTTTTTTCTACCTCTAATGAGTATATAATGATTATGTTTTGGATTTTTTGTATTCTTGTGTATCATGCTGCAACTGCTTTTGCTGATGTTTTTCATGTTGAAGCTTTCACTTAATATGTTGCTGATGAAGAGTATTATTATTATTATTCAAACCATGATGACGAGAATGAAGAAAAAGAGAAAGCGGAAGCAAAGTTATTTATACTGACCATTATTTCACTCAATGTTTTTTGTTCACAGTTTAAAGAAGCTGGAGGCGCGATTACAAGCAGAGTTGCGGGACTTGGTAGAAACGGAAACATTTAAAATTGAAGAAGTGATTGCGGATATTAACGAAACATTGCAGAGGTACTTCCTTTCGTTATGTTTATAGTCCACGACAATTTATGCGACATATTACAAAATTCTTGAAAGACAGTTCAAAAACATAATTTACAGATTAAGGCAAATGGTGATAACAGTTTTAGCATTATAACATATATGAAGAAACGTCAGACCTCTGGATCGAATCGCTAAGAATTAACCATTTTGTTATTTCAAAAAGTATATAAGTCGTTTAGTTCATGTATGATATTCAAGTATTTTCAGCAATTTTTAGAAACACGCGTAACATTTTCATAGCGTCGTCAATTTAAAATGTTCTAAAAAATAGATGAATCCATATTAACAAACTATGTAACTGTATAATGGTATTTACAGTATGTTGTTATGTTTCAATGTTAAGTCATTTCACATTCAACTTCATTTTATTTCAATTGCTTCTTTACACAAACCCGTTTAATTATAATGTGTGACCAAAACCTGTCAATGTGTCAATGTTTGAACTGGTCACTTAGACCTAATTGATACGTTCATAGCTGATAAAAGATACCATTAGGGCCATCGTGGTTACACATTAAACTCCAGAGGGCGACAATGCAATAGTGCGATAATACGATGACGACAGTGCGACAATACGATGGCGACAGTGCGATAGTAAGATGGCGACTATGCGATAATACGATGACGACAGTACGATAACGCGATAGTACGATGGCGACAATGCGACAACGCGATAGTACGATGGCGACAAAGTTATAGTACGATGGCGACAATGCGATAGTCATATCGTACTGTCGCCATCGTATCATCGCATTGTTGTCATCGTATTATCGCATTGTCGCCATCGTACTATCGCGTTGTCGCCATCGAACTATCGCATTGTCGCCATTGTTATATCGCACTACCGCATTGTCGCCCTCTGGATTTTATTGTGTAACCACTATGGCCCTAAGGGTATTCCGTAGCGTTTCGTACGATTGTTGTAAGGTGAGGCTTGCTGTTGAAAATTATAAACAATTCGTATACCGCTTGCTTTTAAAACCCCATTAACACTTAAAATCAACAAATATTTCGTAAACTATTTCGTAAAATAAAGTTAACCCATAAGTTTCAACGCTAGATGTGGTCTGGTAAAATAGCTTTTTTAAGATGCAAAACGTTCTTTTTTGTGGTACAATATATTCCATTTTTATTTCCCGCAACAATATATATTCATACGACACACGAACACTAAATTGGTAAATGCACATGTGTTGAATATATTGTACACAAAAAAAAAAGAGAAAAAAGTATTTTGTATCTTGTTTAAATCTATGTTACAAGACCACATCTAACGATGAAATTTTGGCTATTTCTATAAGAAACACTGATTGCGTATGGGTTAAGTTTATTTTATGATATATTTTACGAAATATTCGTTGATTTTGAGTGTTTATGGGGCTTTAAGCAAATATATACAATGTCCAATAGAAGTTGAATAAATGCAAAATAAGAAAAAATGGTTGAAAGGAGTAATATTGTGTCTTGCACTTGCTCTGTTATACTATACTTTTTTGATATGTGAATTTTCTAAATATGTGAATTAGGACAACTTAATAAAGCGCTCAAGCTGTCACTTTTAAAGAAAACCGCTTTATCAACCTCCTTGATTTCAAACCGACATGTTTCATAAAGTGTTTTTATTTCAGTGCAAAAGAAAGCAGCGGTGGCAAAAACCACCAACATCACATGCAACGTCATACGCAAAGACTGAAGAAGGTTCGTTTGAAGTTTGAACAAAACCTCACTCTGTCCACACTATTGGATAACGTTAATAGCATAGGATACATTTCATTCGTACCAATTTGTTTGGAAGAGAAGAAAGATTTTGAATGGGAAAATATTTCGCAAAAAACGTATAGACCTGACTCTGAACGAAACGCTGTCACAGAGTTACCAAAAGCTGACCATAGGGCGAAGAATGACGTACAAGGTAAACAAACAATTGGCTTACTAGACCAAACTGTGGACACACCAGACACTGACACACAACAAGAGGGTAGAAATTGCGTAACGAAGAACTCCAAATTTTCAAACGTTGCAGATAATAAAAGTGTACCTCTACGATCGAGCCCAGAGGGTTCAAATTGTGACTTAGAGTCCAAACATGACACGGCTTTACATAATATTGATGAAGTCGATGATGAAATTGCGTTTCCGTGTGAAACGTTTGAAACATCGAACGCTTATCCTGACAACAATTATCAGATCTGTAACGGACATCCAAATCCTAACAGTTCACCTAAAGGAAAAAACGATTTTATGTTTCATACAAAATCAATTCACCAATTTGCTACCAATCAAACAATGCCGTCCAAAAATAAGTTAGGAAATACGACCACTGATATGGACAAGTTGCTAGCAGATTTGAAGGCGACGGACCAGATTCTTTCGCCGCAAAATAGACCAATATCTGTTCTAAGTCTGTCAATTGGGCACAATAGATCAACTGTACAGTCCAAGCTTCCAGTGGCGCAACCAAAGAGCCCAGTGCCTAGCAGAAGGAAGAACGTCAGTGCGGCGACATTTAAGAAAGAGGCAGCAGACATAGGGGTTTCAAGAACTGATTGTGATGAAAATGTTGATATGGAATATGCCAACAAAGTCATTACAGAGGATTTCGAACATGAGATAGAGGCAACTGTCACTAGTTTGGAACGAGTTGCAAAGGCAAATGAATTGTGGTTCGGAAAAGTAAGGTCAAGATCAAGGAGGATAAAATCCTATGAAGACCACAAGATTTTAAAGGTAAGATCCCGAAGTGCTGATTCTAGAGTAAATGACGAAGATAATTTGAAAGACAAATACAATCGCAGTAATGATTGTCATAGTTCTCAAAACAAGGAAAACAAAAGCACATCGTCAGTGTGTGAATCCCATGCGGGGAAACAAAACACTCCACGTAGATATTCAGCTGGTACAAGTGAAATCTCTAGAGAAATAAGTCAGTTACCGATTGCAATTTCAAATCGTAAAAACAGTGTACAGAAAAAGAATATAAATGAATCCGACAACGCCATCTCAGAAAAGTCTAGAACACCCGAAAGGTTTAACCGCGATCAACGAACTATGATCGGTAACAGTGCCCATACTAGGGAGGTAAAGAGAGATATTAAGGATAAGCGTCGAAGGAATCGTACAATATCTGGGGATGTTTCTTCCATTCTACATGCCGCTCGATCGTCCGGTATTGACAATGGCGAAGGCTACAGCGATAAATTATCGAAAACGATGGACGCAGATTATTCATCTAAATTTGGTTCATTAAACAGATCGCTACACAAGAAAACGTCCAGAAGCCGAACTGCAAGTGACTTGTTATATGCCCCTCAAAAATGAAAATGAAACGTTTTTTGTCGTGAATAGAAATCCATTAATTCTTTGGCGGATGATCTTTTTACTGTTAATGTGTATGGCTTCCTTGATGATTTGATGATCTCTCTCAACATATTGGCGTTGAAATCAAATGAGTTGTGTTAATTGTGTTTTGGTATGCTTGTTATTAAATAATTCTATTCAGAAATACAATATTCGTGCGCTTGCATTGATACGCTTCTCTTAAAAGTTGTCTCTACTTGCTAGTATGATGTTGTTATTTCATACTGTTTCTTTTTTGTTTCGTTCTTGTTTCGGATGCATTTTTCACTGTTAATGTGAAGTATGGCTTCCGTGGTAGTCTGATGATCTTTTGTCAAGATATTAGCCTGGGAAATAAAAGAAATAAAATGTATTGTGTAAATTGTGTTTTGATATGTTTGGTAGTAAATAATAGTATTAAGACCTTTATACTTATTTACTAATATTTAGACTAATTTTAAATCCTCCTCTTAAAATTTGTGTCTCCTTGTTCGTATGAAGTTGCTATTTTCTATGGCCCCACATACGGACATAAAGGAATGGATATTGGACGGCTGTTTACAAATTCACATTAGATGTTCTTTTCGTACAGGTTATATTAGTCCGTCCACTGGTTTATACTGGTATTAAAAGGACGTCCAAACTTTTAGAGACATGCAAGTAGGCCGGATATAGCAGATTTTTCTTGTCATAAAAGGTCGTTCTTTTCTGGGTTGTCAGGTATTGTCTGGGTATGAACATGTATGGTAATAAACCGAAAGAATCGGTAAGGGAATTATTTGTTTTAAATTAAGGAACAATGAAACATGAAAATATATTAAAGGGCAGAGGAAATCGTGTTAACCTCCGGTAGTCTTTCATTAACGGCATTGACCAATTTAATAGACAGTACAGGCCAATGTACACAACACATCATTAAACATATAAAAAAAAAATCTTGTGAAGCAACCTTGCAAAGATCAACGCAAATATTTAAATCTGGTTAAAATCAGAAAACGACCCGGAAACTATTTTAGTATGCCTCTAGTGCACATTTACATTTAAGCTTCTGACCCATTTTTTATAGAGCTATTATACCTCTGAAAACACTTACTTAATCCGCCCATTTCCAAACTTATCATGTCCCTGACCGATAACACGGTTTTAGCCCCGCCCACGTTTTGAATTATCATGCTTCACTGCAAAAGTGTAATCATTCGTTAGTAAAGCCCAATTAAGGCTATTTAATAAGAATTTCGTTAAAAGGTAAGCAAAAATCGCCCTTTTCGGATGACTAAGCTGCTTGAGCAATGTCATATTGCTATTTTTCTCAGCAGTAGTGTATTGATTATCAGCTGAAAGTGTTCACCACTCTATTACTACAGCATGGTACCGATGCAAAACGGCATACACCCCAAGATGTTTGTGGGTCAAATACCGAAGGATTAAACTAGACCTTTTAAAACAAAACACAATTAAACACTGGATAGGCCGACCGAGTTAACGCGTTGATCACAATGGTGTGAATAGTATTGGTAGTGTAATAAAAAGTTATCTGTATTGATGTAGCGAAATGGTTACATTTTCATAAAAAAAATGTTTTTTTTTTCAAATGTTCAAATGCATCTACATCAAAGAGACAAATGCATCTCTACCAAAGAGTTACATTGCCATGAAATAGTCCGTCCACATCTTGCCTTGAAATAAACTAGTTCGCCAAATATTTACGTGTAATAACCCTTGCAAAAAACGGATAACTGCTCCGTATCTCCTACCCGGAGCACACGACCAAGGAATACGGCCGGAACATTACTGCAACACATGTTGGTCCACACCAGCCCCTTCTGGCGACCGTAAAACGACAAAAGCTGGTTTGGTTTGGACACGTCACCAGGCACGATTCTCTGTGCAAGACTGTTCTCCAGGGCAAGCTAGAAGGAAGTAGACGTCAAGGTCATCAGAAAAAAAACTGGATGAACAATATAAAAGAGTGGACATCCCTTCCCATGGATGAATTACTCTCAGCAGCACACTACAGACCTGACTGGAGCAGGATCTCTGTATCGTCGTCCCTCACCCCCCCCCNGATATTGCCGGTTTATGAGATTAATTGAGAGCAAACCAGCAAAAGAACTTCACCTAAAGAAAGTTAATTTATAATCTCTTCTTTATTGTTCTGTTGTTTTTTTCCACTGTTTAAGGGGTGCTTGAAAGTCAATATACTGATATTAATAACAATCTATATATGATTTGATGTAAAAAAAAGTCGTTGATTTAATGATGTCTATCCATCTTTGGGCGTTCTTTCGCTAGTTTGCCCCCAATATAATCCGCAATAACCGAAAAACGTATCCAACTAATCAAACAGTTCGTCCAAACGTTTGCATATAAATGAAATAATATGTCTAAATATTTGCATTGACAGTTAAGGTCCGGCCAAATTTTTTAATTGTCATAAAATAGTCCGGTCAAATGTTTGAATTGACATAAAATAGTCCGCTGAAATGGGTTATTGACATGACTAGATGATCACCAGTATTTATTCTGCTATTTTTTAATATCGTACATTTAATTGTATAGATATCAAACAAGAACAACATATTTCGAAATTCAACACGTATTACATTATGTGATATTCTCAAAGCGTCTATTCCCCACATAATTCCGCTCGGAAATGGCAATCCAAATGGTTACATTCTTCCTTACCACGATGGGCTCCGCTGGATTCGCAAAGCTAACGCGCTAATGTGTCGCATTCTGAGAAAACTGGGCATAATGCATGTGCGTAAAGTGTCGTCCCAGATTAGCCTGTGCAGTCCGCACAGGTTAATCAGGGACGACACTTTCCGCTTGTATGACTTTTTTTCGGTTAAATGAAGTTTCTTCTTAGCAAAAATCCAATTTAGGCGGAAAGTGTCGTCCCTGATAAGCCTGTGCGGACTTCACAGGCTAATCTGGGACGACACTTTACGCACATGCATTATGCCCAGTTTTCTCAAAACGCAACTCTTATCATGATTGTGAATACCGGTATGTTGATGGCGTTGTAAACTGCTTATATTGACATAAAGTGTCTATCTTACAGTGACATAATTGTTGTATTGGCATAAAACATAAGCCCGTCTAAATGTTTGCATTTACAAAAACAATCCGTCTTGATGTTTCAATGAATAAAATAGTCCTTCTAAATGTTTATTTTTTTGCATTGAGATGACCAATAGTCCGTTTAAATATTTCATGGACAGAAAAAGATGTCTATTTTTTTTAATTTACATGAAACGTCCTTCGTATGAATCGAGCCCAATTGTATTTACATGTAATCGGTAGTTCTCCCAATGACCGTGTACTCTTATTTACATTAAAGTGTTCCGCAAAACGTGGGTCGATAATAAAACGGAAATCGAGTCTTTTCATACATGCGTCAGATTATCTAAGAAAACAAAACATTCCATAATTCCGCACGTAATTTTATTACAATGCATTATAACACCAACGGTCGCCATTGTATCCGTGATACATGCGTCCAAAATCATCAGAGCGCTCAGAAGTTGCAATGCACGTGGTTGCCTTCGTCCTGACCTAGCCGGGCCCCACTGGACTGACAGAAACTCACCATGTAGGCTCGCTGATTTGCAGGATTGTGAATGTCCGTAGCGGTTCCTTGAGAGAGAAAAGTTGTATTTCCAAGTTTATGAGGGGCTTCTGCGACAAAGGCTGCATTTTATTCAAAGAGTAGCGGTTGGTCAATCGGCTGCATTTATGTTACATAAATGATGCAACACAAAAATCACCAATCCCCTGGTGCATCCAACGCTCTCCGTTTGCCAACCAATCGTCAATAGTCGTCTTATTCAAATATTACCGGTTTATATTGTAAGTGATTTTGAAAGGATAACAAATGCGTCGGCTTTGTTTGTACCAGAAGATATATGTTGTTTTTTTCCAAAGCTACCTGCTTCCAGGGCATACGGGAGCACAGGTGTAACATATGCATGTTTATATTAATATCGTTACCACATCTAAGTCTTTAGTTGCCAAGAATTACTGAATTGTTCGCTCCATAAAACGTGTTCGTGGGAACGAGTAAAAACGTCGTTGAAACGAGTTAGTAAGTCGTGGGAACGAGAATTAAAGTCGTTGTAACGACAAAGTTTTCTCATGGGGATGACTACCGGTAAGCAACTAAGCAACTCGTGGGAGCGGTATAGCTAACTCGTAGGAAAGACGTTGTAACTCATGGGAACGAGGTAACTAACTCGTGGTAACGACATTATCGGCCATTTTAAAATGGCAGACACAGGGGGAGGGGGGTGGTGTTCTAACTCGTGGGAACGTTAAACTAAGTGGTGGTAACGACATAATTAAAAACAAGCACATGACACATCTGTGCCACTGTAGACACACATCTACCGTAAAGCGGTAGACAGATACGGTATTGTGAATGCTCTTTGAAACATCTCACGTCAGTCATCTTGGATGAATTTAGGAACATTTTTAACTAACAAAATTCAACTGTATTTTCTATTTGAGAAAACGGTGTTTAACGCATATGCGTAAAGTGACACTTTCCGATCAAACTGGATTTTCGCTAAGAATAGACTTCCTTTGAAGTTTAACGAAACTACCATTAAAGCGGAAAGTTTCGTCCCTGATTTGCCTGTGCGGACTGCTAATGTGAGACGATACTTAACGCACATGCATTAAACCCCGTTTTCTCAGAGCGAGGCTCATGTGTACCTTGGTAATGGGCGGAGTTACAGCTGTGACAACCTCCTGATAGCTCGTTGATCTGAAACATAGTTTGTATACAGAAACTACTAGGTTAGTGTTTAGAGGGACTATGGAGAGGAAAACCTGGAGTTCTACTGCAAGTCAATTAAAAAAAAATCAAAGATGTACTTTACGAAAACATATTAATTAAGTAAATCAAATACAGTTACAAAAAATGAGAAATGTGATAGAAACAAATTAGCTAACAGACAAAAAAACAACGAATGAATTTCGATCTCATGACTTTGGAGCAATGCAAAGAAATAAAAGTAAGCATCGTTTTAACCAACTGCGCTCGGTAAATAAACCTGCCTAAGCTAGGAATATATATAATGCTAACAATAGTGACCTCAACGTGTAAACATAAAAAGGCATAACATGCTAAAATGTGGCGTGTTCTGAAAAAAACTGGGCAAAATGCTTGTGTGTAAAGTGTCATCCCAGATTAGCATGTGCAGTTCGCACAGGCTAATCTGGGATGACAATTTACGCACAAGCATTTTGCCCAGTTTTCTCAGAACACGCCACAAATAATTGTACGTATTACACAACAGACAACAGACACGAATAATTCTGGGGCCATCACATTGAAACGGTCAATTTAACGGTTGATATCGGTTAAATCACACAAAATGTAACGTAAGCGGCATCAGCAGTAGAGCACCCTTATTTTAGCATGTGTCTTTTATGAATGGCAAGACTGCAATTGCGAAACAATGAGATATATACCAAATGTACTTTACAAGACACGCAAATGAATTAAAAAAAAAAAAAACATGAAACTGGTGTCACCGACTGAGAGCAATTTTAAAGCTTTACAGATATAAAATATGAGTCTCGCTCTGAGAAAATGGAATTTGATTCATGTGCGTAAAGTGTCGTCCCAAATTAGCCTATGCAGTCCGCACAGGCTAATCAGGGACAACAATTTCCGCTTAAATGATATTTTCGTTTTAAGAAAGTATCTTCTTAGCTAACGTCCAGCTTAGGAGTAAAGTGTCGCTCCGGCTAATCTGGGAAAACACTTTACGCACATGCATTAACCCCTTTTCACAGAACGAGGCTTATATCATATAGTTAGGTGTTCTGATCATCGACACGCAATATCAGGAGGGAGCCGTAGTAACGAGCCTTCAAGGCGTATACTAACATGGATGTATCCGAAGTGATTGTGGAGATCCCAGAGGTACTTCAGAATCTTGGCGCTCAAACACACGTGACCCCCAGGGGCGTGGCAAGGGCATCCTGGGTCCTGGTAGCTGTAGAAATCAACAATAGAATGTAGCGTTTAGTTTAAATGTTCAATCTGTTTGAATGATACGCATACCATACAGGTCCAAAAACGATTATTTATTATTGCAGATTATGCAATCA
>VMBQ01004120.1:15673-43892 GCA_007657795.1 Dreissena rostriformis | reverse complement strand
TTACCATCATCACCATCATCACCATCATCATTATCATTAGCATCATTATAATCATAATAATAATATGTATTTATTATGATAAGCCTGCAAATATCTTTCAGCACAAACATTGATCACGTTATCATTACATGAAATGACATTTGACGTAATTCTATTACACACACCTAGATCTAGCGGCGGCATGCCCCGCGCATGCGTCTTGGAGGTTGTTATAAGGGTATGCATTGTCAGTCAGTCCAGAAGCATGAGCCTTGGCGGCTGCCATTGACCCTGAGTTGACGGCTGCAAGCAGCTTGCAAGCCAAGTCCTTTGCCGTGGCGTCAGTGCAAGCGGCGCCACCTGTTAAATTATGCCGCCACATTCTAGTTATGTTCGGATTCAGATTAAACAATATACAGAAACCGGAGGGGACCTATGGTTTGCGCTCTGTCTGTCAGTCAGTCAGTCTGTCACACTTTTCTGAATCCTGCGATAACTTTAAAAGTTCTTCATATTTTTTCATGAAACTGGAAACGTGGACTGATGGCAATATGGAGATTATGCACGTCATTTCATTTCGTTCCTACGTCAAGAATTCTGGTTGCTATGGCAACAAATATACAAGAAATATTGCTGAAAATGGTGGATCCTGCGATAACTTTAAAAGTTCTTCATATGTTTTCATGAAGCTTGAAACATGGACAGATGGCAATATGGAGATTGTGCACGTCATTTCAATTTGTTTCTACGTCAAAACTTATGGTTGCTATGGCAACAAATAGACTAGAAATATTGCTGAAAATGGTGGAGTTTCATCGGTAGGGGACCATATTCATTGGCAATAGTCTTGTAATATATTGAAATTACTTCACAGTGTTGCCACTGTGCTATGACGTCACAATAAAGGTCATGTTTTAATAACATACTTATTGATGACGTCACCTCTACCTTTTCCCAATCAAATTGTGTCGCCGTGGCGTGGTGGATATGGTGTCCGCCAAGCAATCGGGAGGTCACGAGTTCGATCCGCACAGTGGGGGCGTTCTTTAAATCTCCCCCAAAGACACTAAGTACTGGTTAAAGTCCCTGGAAACGGTCTCGAGAGCGTTTCAAATAAGCCTTAGGCTTTCGATGCAATCGGGCTTAAATAAATAGGTTTAAACTAAATTGTGTTGGTCATATAATCTGAAACATATGAACGACTAACCTGTTGACCCTCCTGACGTGGACGCAGTGCATTGCGCTGCCGTGCCAATGCTCAGGAATGTGCCGGCAACCCATCCTTTCTAAAAATAGATCAGAAACCATCTTATAAAAATATATTTATAAAAAAAAAAAATGAAAACGGACGAAAAATACCACATAAAAAAACCCAGACCAAGACAACAGCATTCAAAAAGTTAAAATGCCAAGGAATTTCTTGAAGGTTCCTTCATTTTTTCTACCAAGCTTTATCAAAAGCTAATCGAAAACACCGTCTCTGGCACCTCTTCTTCTCGTTAAACGGCCTCTGAAAAACTGGTGGGTGTTAAGGTGCAGCAGGAACACTTTTTAATGGAATATTAGCAGAGACATTCTCAGTCCCGGATTACCCATTAGACAGAGTAGGCAACTGTCTATGGTCCCCGCGACATTGAGGGGCCCTTATGCGACTGAGACCAAAGATTGTTTTTACTACAGACATTGTTTTCTTAAATTCTTAATCAAATAATTATAATGTCGTATCGGCATTACGGTATTACAATGATATTTTATACACATAAAATGACATTGTCACATTTTTATGTCTTGCCAGTAAGCTTACTTGCCAGCCATGGCCTTGGTAGGCTTATTTAAACGAGTGAACTCTACTGGGAACTGGCGTTCTATTAGGCACTAGGTCGACAAGGGGCATAGCCGTGGGCCCTAAAAGTTTCACTGCCAATACCGGTAGGCCTCCACGGTGCTAAGCCGGCACTGCACATACTGCAGAATCAGACGCTGTCTGTCTTTTAATTGACGATTAAATACTAGTAACTAAAAATTGAAGAGGTACTTAAAGAATGCATGCGCTATAATTCGCCTTTATTCGCATATAGGCCTTGCCTTTCGTAATGATTCGTATGAACGCGCATGTCGTTCGTATTATATATGAAAACCATTAGTCATGAGATTGGACCTAATGAGCTAAAATACGCAAATATTCCTGACATGTCGTACTAGTTCGTAAATCATCGCAAAGATTCGATATTGGATTATTCTCGATCGCCTGATTTGCATCAATACGCAAATAAGTTGACCTCAAACCAATAGCTTGATTACTCTTAACGTCAGTTAACGAACCTTTCCCGAACCGATTTGATTTGATACCACATTAAAACGCATATAAACGAATGCTCGACGATAATCGTAGTCGTAACACATTTTTGAATATGTTAAAAATCTTCCGACGAATAAACCTTATTACGGCGTGCGCAAAAGGCCGAACACGAACCCACGCGAGCTCCACCAACTATATGAAACGTACATTAACTAATGAGAATGAGTTTTGATCAAGCGATACTCGAAAGTATTTGCCGGTTGAAGTCAGGGGTTTCGTCTATGTGCGAGGACGCCAAAAATGATTTTTTAAAGATTATTTCAATTGTTTCCACTTTGCCCCGCCAACATTGTTTCTTAATCCGTACAAGAAATTGAATATCAATGAGCATCGCTCTGTGAAAAGGGGTTTAACGCATGTGCGTAAAGTGTCGTCCCAGATTAGCCTGTGCACTCCACACTGGCTAATCAGGGACGACATTTTCCGCTTTTATTGTTGTTTTTTTTTCGTTTACAGGACGAAACTTTTTTACGAAAATCAAGTTAAGCCGGGAAGTGTCGTCCCTGATTAGCCTGTGCGGACTGCACAGGCTAATCTGGACGTCACTTTACGCACATGCATTAACCCCATTTTCTCAGAGCGCGACTCATGTATTAAATAACTCACATGCCCGTTGACGTTCTGCAGCTCGTACCACGTGTACATGTCGGCGGTAACAATGCCGCCGTTGAGTTTGTAGCACTCCGGTTTGCTCACAGTGCCGACGACGGCGGCGTGCGCAGATCCTAAAAATAGAAACGTGTTTAGATTATAATAATGGAATCGTCAAAGAATTATAAAAATATAAGCATACCAGGTACGTGTCGGTGTCGGACAATTTACATACACACACATATCCCCAATAAGATTGTAAACAGCGTTCGTTCCCATTGTGTAAATGTATGTAGGCATAGATATAATGCGTTTAAAAATCGTGCAGAAAAAAACGACATTATTCGTAACTCTTGTATTACATTGATTTTAGTGACGATCGTTTTCAAGCAACACATAAAAAACAATAAACATCAAAGTCAAATATATTTTTAAAATATATGTCTTGTTAATCGATAAGGGAAGATAACCGCTGCGAGGCTTCCTGAAAAGTGTTTTAATAATTACCGGAAGCTCTTGCGTTCACATTGGTTCCCGTCACACAAAGACAGGTGCCCGCAGCCGGGTGCTGGCCGGTGATGTCAGCATGCGACACGGTTGCCAGGGTAACGGCGATTGCCAAAAATAGAATCATCGTGGTTTCTATAGAAAAATTGAAAGAAGACACAAGGCGTCGATTTGTTGAAATCTAAAAAGTATGTTTTCAGTATTATTTTATTTAAAGCAGAGGTATATACAATATCAAACAATCAGTCGACCGACGGCTTAACAGATGGTTGACTAGCAATACAACGAACTTTGAAAAATGAACTATTTAAGTAGGCCTATACGAGTTTGGTAATTTGCATTTCCATGCATACATTATGTTTCTATACACTTAAAACATATTTGATGATTTACATTAGATTGTAATTACATTATGTTTTCTTCTTCTCGGATTACAAAAGAATAATACCCAAATATTAAGTACAAGATGAATATTAATCAGCAAAATAATTTATGTAAATTCATGACGAAACTATGATTTCAAAATGTTCATCAAATTAACAGACCGCAATGGTTTATAGCAATGTTTTTAAATGTATTTCTTCTTTCGATTTTATTTGTATAATAGTTAAATAATCATTCAGCAAAAAGTACAGTAAATAAAAAAATACAATTAAATAATAACAGAACTTACTATTTAAAGGAAGAGTCGGTTAATAAACATTCGGTACAAAAAAAAATAAAAGTGTTATAATATATGGTTAAGAACCTTTTAGACTTTCGCGATGACAATCAAGAAAACAAGTGATTTTTTAAAATTGTAAATGAGTTTAACTGTCGTAGCGGTAACTAAAATTAAGACTACATGTATATACAACTTAATTAACAGCGTATTTTAGCATTAAAAGAGTAAACAATGACAATTAAAATACCAAAGTCAAGAATTACAATTTATTTTATTTTATTTAAAAATAATTGAAGACGTCTTTTACCTCTGCAAGTGTTCCAGTGACTGACCCAGCTGCCTTAAGGAGTTCTAAATAATAATTGTCTAATTAAAATGCCGATCGCACTTCGTTGACGTAAGATTTAATTAGAACTATTTTAAAGACCCAGTCCATAAACATAATTAAGTAAATAACAAAGGGTAAATGATAAACATGACGTTTATTTTATTTATAACATTTTCGTTTGTAAAATCATCATTTAAATATGTTAATGTTCAACAGCGCTTGATGCGAATGGAATTTATGCTTTACTTACCTTAAGTACGAACGTAGTGTGCTTTCTCAGTTTACTCCAGAGTCATCTCCAGCGATCGTGTATATAGACACACTTCGATTAATTTATTGCAAAATCGCTATTATTTGACAGACTAAATTTCAACGTTGAATATTTTGGTGATGATGATGATGATGATGATGATGATCGACATTAGATTTCATTATTTTAAATTTAATTAAACAAATATTAGCCCTTTAATGATCCAAACTTAAGTAGGACGCATTGAGATAATATTATGTCACAGATGTCATATTCGTGTTGTTCCAAATTACGGTCGATCACGACGGTTATAATTTAGAATTTCCACGCTCCGGAGTCAAGTTCAAGTCAGTTCTTCGACAAAAAATCCCCCAAACATTTACGCAATTTATGATTTAATCAAAATGGATGCGCTCAAAGGATTTGATAAACTTAAACAAAATATAATTATTTTAAGCCATGACGCGGTCTATACTACTCTGGTTCATGATCTTTACTTTCCTATTCAGAAGTAAAGTTTGTCATCAACCATATCTCTTGCGGTAATATTACGTTACGTTGTGGTTATGTTAACATTTTAACAAGTACGTGTCCTTCTGTGCAGGGCATTGTTATGATGATGTGTATAAAAATTAAGTTGAACATGTCCGTGTTAATTGAGTTTCTTATCATAGCTCTATGTTGTACTTTTTTGTCTAAAATCGCTTGCTGGTGTTACCCATCGCAATTAAGGGCCAGCCAATTTGAGTCATGAGACACCTTTACTGATGAACATCTTTACTCCTGATTCCTATTCTTTATGCCGGTCGCTTGGTTTGAAAGCAATCGATACCACTCGATATAACAAGCCGCTGGGTCGGCAACCCGTCATGTCAGATCTTGCCCCGTGTTGGGCTCGAACCTTCGACCCTCCCGCTCCGTAAGCGTACACCCTNAAAGCAATACAATTAATCGATTTTATTGAATAATGTGTTACGGCATAACTATTGCTAATATTGATTTAATTTTTCGTTTTCTTTGTAACAAAAACTAAATATTGCCTCCCGTTTTGGCATTATCGCCTTAGTAAGAAATTAATTTAAAAGGAGCTTAATAGATATTGACACTTCAGCAACATGTGTTTTAACGTTGCCAAAATTATAACAGAACTTTTTTCTAAGTATTAAGAAAATCAAAAGTAATGTCATACACAATGAAATATAACATTCGACAGAGTATGCACATAATATCTGAGAATCATTTAATATCGCTGTTTTAAGGATGTCGAAAAATAATTCACACAAAAATCTATGATCTATACATGTTAATATGAAAAATATTGAGATTAAAAACCAATGTTGTTGTTTTGTTCTTCACTGGAAATAATATACATGACACGTTCAATATATGGGTTTGTTTTCAGCTTTTAAAATACATTACAGACGCTTTACAATATTACTGATTTTACTCCTGTTTAAATAAATATTTCCAAGAAATTAAAAAAAATAAATTGTTGTTTGAAACGTCGTTCATTGTACATGTCATAATTCAAACAGACACACACAGACACAGTCACAAAATATGCATCCATTGGAAGTATAAGGAAGAAGAAAAATCGTATACCAATCCTAGAAAATAAAACTATCTTTCCTCGCTTATTAGGTGCGAGATGTGTTAATTTTTGTTTCATTATTTTATTAATACAAACAATCAAAATTTATACAGTCCTCTGCATTGTCAAAATCACATTTTTTTTGTACAGTAAATGCCAGCAAAAAACTTAAAAATAAAATTAACAAATTAACGATTTTTTACATAAAATGATATACTAGTAGAACAAATTTTGTCTAAGACGTGTACAATTTTTTGGAAACTGATATTACATCAATGCAAACTCGATGCACACAATGATACATATCATCAGAATTGATATACACACTTAAACAGAATTTTCTTACACAGAAATTCGACTTTTAATAATATGGCTCGCGTCATGCGAAAAAGGGTCTTAAGCCAAATGCGGCTAGTGTAGTTCCGGGTCAGCCTGCGCAGTCGCGCAGTTTGGTAAGGAGCTACGCTGCCGACTATGACGTCACGCAAGAGTTCGTGGTCTCATTATCGGACAGAGTAGCTCCCGACAAGACTGCGAATGAGCTGGCTGGTCTTAAGCTACGCAGGCCCCATATAGCTTAAGACCCATTTTCGCATCATGCAGGCCATATTATCAGTGATCACAAAAACACAGTTGAAATCTTGTTCACGAGAATTGAAAATCCGCAATATTGATATGTTCCCAATCACAATAGGAAGAATATAAAATAAGAAAAAAAAAGAATTCGTCAAAATCACCATTCCTTCACCTGAAAAAATTCTGACAAAACATCATTGCACAAAATATATCGCAATTAACACGTGTCAATTATGGCAAAATAATTGCTTATATAGACTTGATTTTTAAATATATACATCACTAAGCTAAATACAGCACCAAAATTTGTTTAGTAACATAATTTAACAATTCGAGAGTTGTGTAAGTATTTTAAAAGGATGTTCACGGATTGTGGCATTTATTGCGGTGTGTCAGTCAATACCTTACGCTGTTAGTGTTCAACCACGGAGTTGTAAAGCTTCATTAAAATAACAAGAAAAGAATAAAAGAAAGAAAAAATACAATAAGAAGTTCGACACAAGCGGGACTCGAACTAGTATCCGTTGGATTTAAAGACCAATACCTAACCAATCGGCCATCCAGATTGTTATATTTTGAGGCACATTTATATCTTATATAAGCAATCCAAGCTTTGTAACAACATTTAAAAAACCAAAACAGAATCATTAAAAAATTATTGAATTGTTTGCATTCGTAGCGCTTTATCATTTTTATCAATTTCAAATGATGATTATTCATAAACGAAGCTGTATTTTCACTTAAAGTCTACGTCATTAGTGGTATTTCGCTCCATGATATATAATGTTCTTTATTTTGTGAACATGTGAAAAAAGGTTGGACAAAATGCGAGTTCGACAGTCTGTGAACAAGTCTTCTGAAAGTAACCATAGGTTTCGGTTTATTGTTCCGTTTATTAGTTTCCTAAAGCTACTAACTGTGTTCTCTATTTACAAACATAATAACTAATCCTATATAACTAAAAAGCACCTTTAAGAGAAGTCAAGTTAAAGGAGAATATCGACGTCAAAAACGAAACTATATTTACACATTTTTTTATGAGTATTTATGAAATAATTGTTTTAAGTAGCCTTTAGGTTAAATGTGTCTACATCAGTGAAATACAAAGCAGGAGCCGTATCGAAAAAAGAATTACCCTGGTACATGTTTGTTTTTTGTTTTTCTAAATGATACAAAATATGTTATTCGCGCTCGATAACTTATGTACGAAAATGGATTGTTTCAATACGTGTCCATAAATTTCGAGCTAACATATTGTATATGCCCCTAAAAGTATGTTCATTAGCGGCACAACTTTGTTCTCGTGACATTTAATCTTCGACTTGATTTAACCTGTATTATGAAAGGTTGGCCATTTTAGCGAATATGAAAAAAATAATGTTGAACACTTTTTAATGATGAAACACGCGTCGGATTATTTCTAGATTTAAATTAAAAAACAAAACAATAGCACAAACAAAAACTAGAAAAAATGTCCGTCACTTGAAATCAAGAATGAGCCTTAAATTAACTTCACACATAGGTCGATAAAACTTCTAGCTTTCAGGTGGAAATTGGGAAATTCTAAATAACAAGAGTATTATCTTATAACAGGTAACCCCGAGGTTTTCTTGTCAGTGAAAAAGCTGCGCAACACGAAAACCTGACCAATGCCTATTAAAAGCACGGTGCAAGATTCCAGTAACGACCAGTACATAACTCTTGCGTTCAAGTCTTCCGCGAATGCTCTCCCCTGGTTCTCGCGATTCTTGAAGTGCGTCTGGTAATCGAGGACGTCACTCATGCTCTCGTGGATGGCGTGGCTGGCAGTTTCCATCTGTAAGGGGAATAGAAATTCAAAAATATTAAAAGAAATCAGGTTTCAATGTTTGACCAATAAATTTCCTTTAAAGCAACTATGCAGCACCAAGCTAGGCCGCCATGTAAGCTGCCTGAACACAAAATTCCAGCACAATACCTCCAGAATACCTGAAGTAATTCAACTGAAGCATTTTGTTCCAGTTTTAGAATCATTGACCTTGACCTTCTGGTCCCAAATTCATTCACAAGCAAGGTCTCCATGCAAACTTGTTATATCCAACGTTCCATGAAGGTTGGTCAATGCAACAAATTTTCCGGAAGCTCGCGGCCCCAAATTCATTCACAAGCAAGGTCTCCATGCAAAGTTGTTATATCCAACGTTCCATAAAGGTTGGTCAATGCAACAAATTCGCCGGAAGCTCGTGGCCCAAAATTCATTCACAAGCAAGGTCTCCATGTAAACTTGTTATATCCAACGTTCCATAAAGATTGGTCAATGCAACAAATTCGCCGGAAGCTCGTTCTTCATGCCCGAATGACGGACCGCCCGCCCGCAACAAATCTAATTACTTCCTTTAAAACTTGGTTACCGGTAAATTGCAATCTCTAAAATAAGGGGATGAAAAATGTGAGTCTCTTCAGTGTGATAGTGCATCATAGAAAAGGGAGACAATTACGTTTTATGAAAACAGGCAATTTGAATCTCTCTCTTTTTAAGGCATATTATTTCTGTGCACACGCGAAAAACAAACACTTTTTCTTTTTTCAGCGAGTATATTTTTTTTTTACATTTTGAATACATTTGAGAGCTTCGGCAGTTGAATTACGGCTTAATTCACTCATTTTTGTCAATGAACTACGAATTCAATGCATAAAATAAATAATGGTACAAGCAAAACAACAACAACAAAATTGTTCAGTCGGTAACGTCGAGTCCAAAATGAAACCGAAATACAAAATGACGGTCTATATAATTACGGAGTACTGTTAGGGCCATCGTGGTAACACATTAAAATTCAGAGGGCGACAATGCGAGAGTGCGAGAATACGATGACGAGAGTGCGAGAATACGATGACGAGAGTGCGAGAATACGATGACGAGAGTGCGAGAATACGATGACGAGAGTGTGAGAATACGATGACGAGAGTACGATATGACTATCGCATTGTCGCCATGGTACTATCGCACTGTCGCCATCGTATTGTCGCACTGTCGCATTGTCGTCATCGTACTATCGCGTTCTCGCATTCTCGTCATCGTATTGTCGCACTCTTGTCATCGTATTTTCGCACTCTCGTCATCGCATTATCGCATTGTCGCCATCGTACTCTCGCGTTCTCGCATTCTTGCCCTCTGGATTTTAATGTGTAACCACGATGGCCCTAACGGTATTCCGTTATATAATACATAAGGTGTTTGTAATACAGGTGAATGATGCTTTAGTTGGAAACAAAGTCAAACCTCAATTCCGACGTTAACTATTCAGCATATAGGCAATTGCTTTCAGGGACGTTTATGACAAACGCTTCCCGTAACCCTTGTAGTAGGGGAGGGGGTTGGAGAGGAGATAGTACTCCTAGGGGAGGGAATGGGATAGAGAGGGAATACAACCCCAAGGGGAGGTGTTGCATAGTGGATACAGCCCATAAGTAAGAGAGTACCACTAGGGAAGGGGAGGTGATGGAGTGGTATAGTACCCCTAGGGGAGGGGTAGGGCATTCTCAAGCAAAGATCGATATTTTCGCTTCATTTAGAACACCAATTACGTCATAATAACATATCACACTATTGAATTGTGTGTAAATATGTTATAGTATAGCCACTAAATAATGAACATAAATCAACCTGTGGAAACGTGTCTGAACTTAATCGAATTTGATTGCATCGAAAATCCATGTTATAAAATTAAAAATAATTCCCAAGTCTGTAACGGTTGGAATCCAGCGACACATTCAACTTTTTTATCTTATCGACAAATATTGCAGTTTAATGGTCTGAATGATAGCCCATAGAGTTAATACATCATAAATGTTTCAATGAGATCTCTTTTCGTATGGTATGCTATATTTTCTATTGAACAGCGCATTGTTTACAAAGGGAAACAATTCATGCAAATGCAATCAATATTGAGTTACCTCGCTTGGTTTATATTAAAACGTTAAAACCTCATTTTAGTTTCCCAAACGAAACCCCGTTCTTTTACGAAATACGAATTAACCGGTATTTCTTCCAAATTAAAACCCGATTTATACGAAATAAACTTAATGAAACAGTTATGCGCATTAGTAATTAATCGAATCGTCTAATTCCGTTATAACCAACAGAACTTATGTTGCCTTTTTAAATCGTGGCTATTGTGTGTGTGATTTACATATATGCGGTTTCGTTCGTTCCAAAATATTTTGACAAGTACGAAAGTCTTATTTTGTCTTTTAAATATTGGAAGCATACAATTCCGGGAATCTAATTTTGGATGATATGCTCATAATATTTGAAAGTTATGACGTATTTTGCAACAAAAGTTTTATCATAACACCCACCATCACTGCCATCATTACCGCCACCACTAGCAGCATTATTACCACCACTACCATCATCAGCAGCATCACTACCCTAGTTCAACACCACCACTGTGACCACATGAACTCCACATCCACCACCACCACCATCATCAATATCACCATCGTTGTTGGTGTCATCATCATTATCACCATAATCGCACTTTGACTGCTTCGATCATGAAGAACAAACACTAACGGTGGTAGAAAATAATTTAATTCATTTACAATATTTGTAATGACAAAAAAATCAAAGTATAATGAACAATTATCTGTAATCTAGACTAATCGCTATGTACAAAATTAGTGACACTGGAAAAATTAAGAAATACATATTTCACAATTTCACAACAGCAAGCGTAAAACCGGTTAATTACTTCAAGATTAAAATGTTTAACAATAATTATGTGTTAACTGAAAAATTACAAAAAAATATTTTTCACAGAAAGTTTAAATTTATCTATTACTTAAACAAATTATTTGTGAATTGAAATCTTGTAAGAAAGTAGATAGAATGTTTTCTATAATATTTACACAATGTTATCTTCTTTAAATGCACAAAACATTATCATGCATTACCATTATATATAAATTTATGTAAAAGTATCTATATTTTATGCAAACTTATAATTTAATAATCATAAATATATACTGATGATGCAAATAACCTCCCAAATTTACCTGCTGTAAGTGAAAATTAAAAAAACCAAGAGTTCTGCGGTCGGAGACATATGCCCCCAAAACTGGGTCTTGATTTTCACACTTATTGTGACAGTGACCTTGACCTTTGACTTAGTGACCCAAATTTCAATAGAGGTCATCAACTGTCCAAGGCCAATGCACATGTGAAGTATCAAGTCAATCGGTCAATTGGTTGACAAGTTATTGATCGGAAACGATTTCACACTTCTTGTGACATTGACCTTCACCTTTGACCCCAAGTTCAATAGGGATCATCTTCTGTACAAGACCAATGCACATGTGAAGTATCCAGCCAGTCGGTCAATCCGTTCAAAAGTTATTGATCGGAAACAAACTGGTCTACCAACAGACACACACACGCACCGACTGACAGACCGACCTTCATCCAGCAAAACAATATACCCCCTCTTCTTCAAAGGGGGGCATAAACAGGTTATGCATAGTAGCACAAATTTGCTTTAAATACTAGCAAACTAATCTTAATGAACTTATTAAATCACAATAATGTAATGGATTAAGCTAGTAATATATACATGCTTGCATATCAGATACAAATTAAGTAAAAACAAAACTTTCACAATGAAACACTCAAATTGAAAACAACAACAACAAACTAATGTTTATAAGATAAATTACGCTGGAGTTTGCCTTAACATATAGGAATTCAAGACTGATCAATTATCAAGTTCTCTTAATTAATTGAAACCTCAAAACATTCTAACTAAATGAGTACATGCATTTCTTATTTTGAATATTTACGTATGAATGAATATTTAAAAGGTTGTTAATCAGCAAATCAACAACACTATGGGAGTTTTGAAATATATGAAATCAACTTTGTTAAAAAAATTCATAAAAAGAATGGAATGTATTTCATGCACAAAACCATGTTTCCATGATGGGGGAAACAAGTTTTGAAATACTTTCATATGATTATGTCAACATAAAAATTATAATACTTTTTATAACTTAAATCACACATTTTTATAATGATTCCTTTTAACATTTATTTTCGAACTTTTACAATGAGTACTTTGTTCTTATAAAACAAACTAACATTCAGTCATTTCCTACTACAATCACTAGAGAACAAATTCCAACAACCAATTTCAAACACACAAAACATTGATAGCGGACTTAAATTTTTAACAAATGCTGTATTTAATCAATGTTTTCAAAGTTTAACCTTCAATGTTGACTAAAAACCCATTTCTTTAGTAAACTTATTATAATATTTGTCTTTTAAATAGAAACAGATTTTTAATGTTATGGACTTTGGACTTGTTTTTTTTTACAGCAAAAAACTAAAATCTGATGTTAATAAAAGGTGTTAAATTCAAAAATCGTTACTTTATTGCTATATGTAGATACTATTCATGATTATATTTCAGTTTACAGTTTATGCCAGTAACTAACATCAGCCAAACTTGAATCAGAGGTAGGGAGGGAATGGTCATATAAATGATTTCATGACACATCAAATTCAACACACACATAATGTGTAAGGGCCTCGGATAAAAAAACATGATCCTTGGATTTACATAGACTAGTTAATATTTTTTTAATGATGTATCATAAAATAGTTTATAACCTTATTGAATATTTGCATAAGTACATGTATATTGAGTTTCAAAAGATATTGAGCATTTGCATGAGTACATGTCCAGAGGGGCGGCAGAAGCAAAAATGAGCATGCTGAAGTCAATGTTATTTGCTCTTGATCTCTCCATAATCATATATCTATAAGTTATAAGAAAGGAAATTCTTCTATGAACTGCAACTTTTTACCATTAAACCAGAACACAACTTACTCTGATCATTTTTAAACACAAAATACACCCATGCAAAACTCCTTGTATCCAATCAATAATTTGTTAAAACACACCCTAGACTACTTAACTTTCTATACAAACAATCAAACACTAAAAAAATGGTTCTTTGTCACAAACATGACTTATTATAACCCCATACCCCTCAACTACTTTTTCAGCTATGTTCAACAGAAAATAACTTTAGGATGTGTGGACATAAGGGCATGAAAAAGTGGTCTTGCAAATCCACATTTCATAGTAATGACATATTTTAATTTTCAATTTAATCACTCGAGAAACGTGGATGTAGATCACGCCACAAACTTATCTAATTTTAAGCGGACTGACAGACAAATGGACCAACAAACCGACTGAGAGAGTGAGTCCAATATAAACCCTCTAAAACACTGTTCTGTGGAGTATAAAATTCATCTGAACAAAACACACACACACACACACAATTAATAAACACTAAGGCCCACGTCGCAACTTTTTGTCAGTAAAGAAGCTTCGTAGCACCAAAACTTGTCCTACGCCAGTCATGACAATAACAACTGTCAAAATGATTGACCAAAGCTGAACTCGTTGGTTCAAATCTTCCGCGAAGGCCCGCCCCTGGTTTTCGCGCAGTCTATGGTGAGTCTGGTAGTCGAGCACCTCTGTCAGGGCTTCGTGGGCGCTGTGTGCAGACGTCTCCAGCTATAGAAAGATATACACACAGCATTGGTACGATATCTTAGTTAAAGTTCAAACTTTTGAGATGGCCGATTGGGGGTTTTGAATACTTCAGCAAAGATAGAAACTTATGTTTTTGGCCATGGCCATGATGGCAGAAAAGATTGATTATAGTAAAAGCCCAGCAATATTCATTTTTAAATCCGGCTTGCAGATTTTTAGATTCGTACATGCAGGCTTGTAACATTTTCTATGCCTTACACTTGTTATATAACTTATAATAAGAATTTGGGCCTGCTTGATCAAACAGCTCATTTCAATGTCAGCAGTAGCCCACTCACCTTCTCTCAATACTTCTTGTATTGTTAAAAAAAGGACCTTTGACTTATCTCAGAAAATAAAGGGACTCTTCAAAAATTTAAAGGGTCATTGTGGATTCACAGGCTTTTTCAGAAAATCTGCAAGTCCCACCGCAAATTTAAGCAGCCTATGGTTAGAAGCTGAAGGTATTTGCTGATTTTCTATCCTGTTTCTTAGGAGGCAAATTGAAATTACTCAAGTTCCCTTTTTCTCATCGGTTAAAGGCCCCACTTGAACAATTAAGTTTAAAATTAATTGAGACAAGTTAAAGTGATACTAGAAGCATTGAACAGTATATGCTATGTTTAAAGGTGTCTATCACAACCGTTGTTTATTTTTGGTGTGTTCACTTCATATACACTTATATTTGTTAATGCAGCATCAACATACTAAAACAATATCCCGGAAAGAGAAAAATAATGCATTTGAATATCAACCGTACTTTCGTGATTGAATTATTAAGCATGGACCTGTTCACAGATTGAAAAAAATACTATTAAATACAAAAGCACTGTTACTTGTTTATTATCAGATGATAAGATGTGGGATACTGAATATATATTCATATAATAGCACAAACACCATATATATTACATATATTATATTGGAATACAATGTAATACTCTTGCATAGTTTGGCTTAAACTGGTGGCTTTTTATTCATTTAACAATCCTCCTGAACCCCCCCCCCTGAAAAACGACCCTGTGATGCTGAAAGCCCCCCCCCCCTTAAACTAATTGTATATTAGCTATTATGTACTGATGAAGGCCTTTGAGGAAACATCAAATAATTTAAATTATTAAATTAAATTTAATTTATGCCCCATACATGTTCAGGACTCCTCCAAATGTTATTAATTAATTTACTGCAGATGTTTTGGAAATTGAAGAGAAGTTCTATTTCAATCCATTACAAGAATTCAAACAGTGGAAATGTTATATACATGTATCGTACCAAAGCTGTATTGTATTCCTTTCTAGGCAGACGAACATCCGACATAATTCAATTAAAAAAAAAGTGAACACAAATATTTTACTCACCATCTTTTTATTTTCAATATCAAATTACAACACATAAGAGTCATGAAATCGGCCATTAAATAAGCCATGGCAACTCTTGAACATTTGATGGCAAATTGACAATCAAAACAAACTTTTTTTCTGGATAATGTGTACATTCTACTTTAAGTCTTTTGACTTTCGTCTTCAGAAAGTTAATTGAAAACCAATCTCTTTGTAACATATTACACCAAATTTACCAAACTAACATTCTTACTATATCCAACACCACCAAACTTTACCAAAGCATGCAAGAGTATATACAAAGCATAAATATAAAATATATACATGTATGAATATAATATGGCAAAGCTAAAGTAAACTTTTGCTTTTCATTTTACTTAAGGGGTGTTGCAGCAGTTTATTTAACCAAGGATATATGTATAGCAACACCGACGATGCTATTTTTACAACCCAATATTTTTGTTATCAGTATCATCCCAAATGACCGAGTTGGTTCATAATACAAAGGTCAGTGGTTCGAAATTAAAAATTGTATTATACATATAAACATAACATGAAAATAATTCAGTCACTAGATTTTCAATTACAGTATTTGTTTTTTCAAAAGATGGTTTAGTTTGTTATCATTATTCTTATCATTTGGCATATCTTATTCTATGATTAAATTTTAAAATAGTATTTCATCGAGAATACATTTTTTATTTAATTAATTTAATACTACTTCCCTGGACGAACATCTCACCACCTATCAAATATCTGTTTTGTACTTACAAAGGTCATTGCAGTAGCCTGGGAATCCATGTTTTTAAACACCTTGTCATCTTCATCTCCCACCTCTAGGTCAAAGTATACCACCTGAAAAAGTAGGTCAACAAAAGGTCAAAGTAAATAACATTGTACCTGAAAAAAAGGTCAAACAATAGGTCTTAGTAAAAGACCTAAACAAGGATATCAGTAAAACTGATGGATGCTCCCCAATAATGTTTTGTCGATATATGGGTTAATTGTGTGATTTTTTAAATAAAAAATGTGACCTTGGGAAAATCTATTATTAGCTTTGGTGACCTTGACCCCAGTGACATCAAACCTCACCAAAAGGTACAGGTCCATGCAAGGTACCAACATACCAAATATAAAAGAGATTGGTAAAATATTGAATGCGCTATGAGAATCTAATAAAAAAGTGTGACAGAAGGAAGGAAGTACGGAAGTACAAACTGGCAACTTTATGCTCCCCATATATATATGGGGAGCATAAAAAGTAGGTCAACAAATTGGTTAAGGTGAACATTTTGAAAAAGTAGGTCAACCAATAGATCAAATTACACAAACCGAAAAAGTAGGTCAACCAATAGGTCATAGTACACAGACTGAAAAAGTTTGTCAAACAATAAGTACCAGTTCACTACATGACAAAGTCAGTCAACAAATCGATGAAAGTACACAACCTTAACAAGTCTGTTAACACTTTAATGTGACGTAATTGCACATTGTTCGTGGAAAACTTACATTAACAAACAAAGTTTGTTTCTCTTTTAATCACGATTTATTTCTGTTGAATATTTTCTAATACAACGCTTGCTAATGTTTGTGAAAAACAATTTAACAGACTGTCCTTTTCAGAAAAATGAAAAATCAAAACTGACCAAACAGGCTGTATGCATTTTCTGATTGACCATTATAAATATGTTGGTTGACAAGTTGACCGACTTTCTTATGTTCTGATTCAATGAAGTGGTCGGTAGTTCAACTACCGACCGCTTTTCCGTAAGTTTCCGTTCATGTTGGTTCCATCCGCTAACCAATCAGAAAAACATTACTGCCGAATTCAGTAGTGCCCGGATTTACCGCAAGTACCCGGATTTCGCAGTTCGTCATCCATATACTTCGTACGGCTAGTTATTTGCACCCCAATATTTATTATATTGATATTGATTGTCGTTTAAACGTTTACTGTTTTTGTTAACGTTTTTGAGCAAAACACGAAACGCGACCGTTTAAACGTGAAACCCTTAGTGGGTTATGCAAATGATTTCCCCATGCACATAGTTATTTAATTATACTAGCAACGACACATGAATACACAAGTTTCCAGGTATCTACACAAATTATGATGCTAAATTCGATACAAAATAAAAATGCATGCAAATGCGTTTTTGTAAATTTCATTTTTCTATACAGGTCTTTACCATATTGATACACTCAGATCATATTAGGCCTTACCAAAAAAATGTATGTTTCCGGTTACGGGCTCAAAAAAATGAGGGTCGGTAGGTCGAGAATATTTTTTATTTATTTTTTGGTTCGAAAATGTTCGGAATTATTTGATGTTTGTACTCATTTCGTACCAACATGTTTTAAATAATTTAAATGAAAGTAGTGCACAAAACAATTCAATTTACAGATAATAACCTTATTGAGATAATCAAGGACTGTTTCAGACTTGAGGTGACGATTTCATTTAATAAAAAAAGGAAACGTTTACATAAAAACGAACGCGAAGCTGTCAAACTTCGCATCGAGGGAACGATCGGTTTTTATAATTTAATTATTAACAAGGGACAAAATTGTCACAAAACCAGGTTTTCAATGCTGAATGTTAAAAAATGCACTAAGTGACCCCATGACCTAGTTTTTCACCCGGCATGACCCATATTCAAACTTGACCTAGACATCATCTAGATACAACTTCTGACCAAGTTTGGTGAAGATCGGATGAAAAAAACTTGAAATACAGAGCGGACACAAGCTTGTTCCGCCCGCCCGCAATCGCCCAATCTAATAACCATTTTTTTCCTTAGGAAAACCTGGTTAAAAAACTACCGAAAATTAAATAACAATAATTTGAAATAATGTTTAAAATGTAGTAACCTTTTAAAATAAGTCAGGTTTTATTCGATATAAATATGACTTTGCCTCGTCATTGGATTTTTTCCGCTAAGCTGAATTCCAAAATGGCCAAAGAAAATGGCGGCTCAGCCTTCGTGCCATTTTCTATGATATCCGCGTGGTATAAACTTCGGGCCGTATGCGATCTAAAACGCGACTGAATAGTGTAAACAAATATCGTTGTTGTCCACTCGCGATTTTTTATTTTTTTTATTTATTTATTTTTTTGATAAAAAAATTGTAGTCGGGGGTAAAATGACACGGTCGGTCGGGTAACCGGAAACAAACATGTTTTTTTCATACGCCTTATCAATCAAAATGTTCATATTCAAAAAAGCCTTTTTTCATTTTTTTCAAGGATTTTTGTATTATTGAAGTGCCATTAAATATTATTTAACAGGGCACATTCTTAGGGGAATGGAGCAGGATCCATTTGCGTTGGGAGGGCAACGCAATTTAGGAGAATAAAACACATTCCATCAATATACCTTATGAGTGAAGGTGGAGAACTCATTGCTAAAACAGAATTTAAATATGCCGGTTTCCTCCGCCTTCCATGTGACACTGTCGTATTGTTTCTTGACACCCTTGTACAAAACTTTCCCGTTAGGTGAGACCAGTTCCATATCAACGTCATATTGACCACCGGTAATGACCTGAAAAAAGATAAAAGTACAAAGTTAAGAACAACTTTTAGAGCAAAAAAGCAACTTGGAGCTGTGCCTAATTGCAATAATTCAACTCTCAGCTTTATAACCCTAAGGGTTGCTGAGAGTTGCAATACGTTGTCTATTTCCAAAGGTGCAAAATTTTATCACCTATGCAAGGGCTAAGGAAAACTGAAACTGCAAAAACTTATCAACGTTTACAACGGACTGACAAATATGTCAAGTCTGTTGAATGACTGACAGATTTTTTTTTAAAGAATATGTCAATCATGAAAAAATAGGAAAAAAACAACCAAAAGATCGATGATGAAACTCGAAAGAGCATTCATGATTTTAATATCATTGTGAACGATAATAATTGTTCAAATGATCAGCACAAAATATGTTCAAACCTGAAATTCCAGCGTACTTTCAACCCCTTTCTCCACCGATTCAAAGAAACATTGTTTTTCGTTGTCCGGGAGCTCAAAGGTCATTTCACCCGCAAGAGAAACGGATAAATACACAGCGAACGTTAAATACGCTAACCATTGCATGATTTAGATTGTTTATTTGTATCGAAAACTCACTACAGGAAGAATTTCGTGTTTCTACCGGTTGTTGTTTTCCAAGATGGCCGCCTCCAGCGTGGCAACCGGTGTTATGTTAAAATGTTACCTTTCCTACAACGAACTGTACATAGGTTGACGTGTCTTTCGTTTTAAACGTCATAAAGAAAGGTCAAAATATAAACGTTGCTTCTGAATCTTAATGGGTACGTTGCTGGGCGGTGTAGTGCATACGTCGCAACGGGAGAGAGAGAGAGAGAGAGAGAGAGAGAGAGAGAGAGAGAGAGAGAGAGAGAGAGAAAGAGAGAGAGTGTAATCAAACAGTGAATTATTCAGCGTACAACACTGTCAATAAGTTTGTTCCAGTCCAATAGTTCTGCGAAAAAATGAGTGTTAAGATCGATTGCTCAGTTCTACACGTCAGTGTTTTTTTTAACACTTAGTATCGTTAGCCACATGGTTGTTAAGGATTTTTGAAGATCGATAGTCACTAAATTTTTAAGGTTTGAAGTTGCGTTTAATTCTTGCTGGTGGTAATATGTCATGTAAGGCTGGCACCTTCCCCAACTACTTTGTACAGGAAGGTAAGTCAAGTAACCTTGCGTCTGTCCTTTAGTCTTTGAATTTCCAGTTTATTTAGCATGGACGTGACACAGCCTTCATCCCGTGAGCGTTAATCTTCTGTTATAAATCTGGCTGCTTGTCTCTGGAACCTTTAAATGTTGTCTATATGTTTGGCAAGATGTGGGTCCCATACATACAGAGCTGTACTCGATCGGACCTTGCTTAAGGTTTCTTCTTATCAATCCAAGTGTGCAATTGGCTTTTTTTTAGTATTTTGGTGATGTGTGTGTCCCAATTTAAGTTGGAGGAAATGGTTACAAGTATGAATTGTCTTCGACCTGTCGGAGATTCATAAAAGTGTGATTAGCGATTGTTTATACTTAGTATGTAGCATCTCTTACCGTTAAATCGCATTCCCCGTGAAGATGCCCAGGTTTCCAATCCGTTCAGGTCTTTTTGAAGGGCTATCTGGTCTTGTATGGTTCTTATAGGCCTGTACAGGAGGCAATCGTTGGCCAATATAGCCGTACTTGTGACTTGACAGTGTCAGGGTGGTCGTTTATATGGCACACAACACGAGTGGACCGTTCATTGAGTGACTCCCGAGTCAACATGGGCAGATGTTGAATTCTAACCGTCTAAAACAACTTCCATGTGGATGTTGGTGAGAAAGTCTCTGAGCCATGTATTCGGTCGTCCGTCGATACAATAACTGGAAAGTTTACTTAAAGGTTTCTCGTGTGGAACGGTATCAAATGCCTTCGAGAAATCGAGGATGCCTATGTTTTTCTTGTCGCAGTTAGTAAGAAGATCATGAATGGTTGTTTTTGATTGCGCTTCACGGGAATATTCAGATCTGAATTCGTGGTTGAGTGAAGTGAGTATCATGTTATGTTCTAGATGATTAAAGCCCATATAACGCTGAAAATTGACAACAAATGTGTAATATACATGTATTTCGTAAAATAAAGTTAACATATAAACAACTAGTGTTCCTTAATGCAATCGCCAAAATTTCAACGCTAAATGTGGTCTTGTAACATAGATTTAACAATATATAAAATGCTATTTTTTATTTTTTTTTGTGTGGCACAATAAACTCCATTTTAATTTCCCGCAACGATATCTATTCATACGACACATGAACACTAAATTGGTACATGAACATGTGTTGAATATAGTGTACCTCAAAAAATAAAAAAGAGCATTTTGTATCGTGTTATATCTATGTTACCAGAGCACATCTACAGTAGAAATGTTGGCTATTGCTATAAGAAACACTGATTATTTATATGTTTTCTTTATTTTACGAAATATATTACGAAATTGTTGTTGATTTTGAGCGTAATAGGGGCTTTAATCATCAAGAACATAACAGGATACTCACTCCACTTGGGATACCGCCTGGGTCTCTAGCTTTAAAAAAACGTTCAAACCAGACATTCATGATTGGTTTCTTTACGCCTTCCTCCGTTATATTCAGTGGGAATATTGGACTTGCCTTTCTACTTAGGTTTGAGCCGAATTGGGCGATTAGTATCTGAGCCTTTATGTTGCTGTTTTTTTACAAATTGACCAATTTTTAAGAGAAGCTATGTCTGTGTTGCCTTGGCGGCGTTATTTAACATATCTCCAGAAGGGCTTTGTGTTATTTTCATCAAGTCCATTTTGGATGGTGTTAATTATATGTTCTAGTTTAGCTTTCTTGAATGCTTTTTTGCAGTGTTTTGGGTAGCGCTGGTAGGTGTCCCATTGGTTGGTTAGTTTAGCTTTCTTGTGGAGCTTTGCTTGATGCCTTGAGGGAAAGGATTTCCTCTGCTTACACTTTTTTGAGAGAATATGTTTGTCTATTATATTGCGGCTTCCAGTCTTGAGCCCCCATATATTATAAATAGGTAGAGATTCTTATATGGTTGCTGATAGTTCCTAAGTGACTTCGGATCTGGTAGACAAACTCGCTATGGAATATAGGTATATTTTTTCAAAGATGTTGCGTGATCACATGCGGAATAAGTAATGTTTTCGTAACGTTTTAACTATCATTTATGACCGAAAATAGAGTCCAATATTAAACGCATTTAAATAACCGTTTGGATGTTTGCATCTGTTTCTTTTATTTAGAAATACCCGACTATATCATGTACCAATAGTTTCGGACGTGTATTTGGTATCAACCTTTTAATACTGTTCGCCCGTCGAAAATCAAAACTGTCTGTTAGCTTATCATAATATGGATACTGCGTTTATTTTCTTCTGTTGAAAGTATTTTAATGTTCCGCTACGCAAATAGTATTAATCACAGATGTAAACAGAATTGGATAGTTGTTGTTGTTGTTGTTTTGCGTTTAAATTAACATGTGATAATATCTTAGCCACGTGCCACAAAGTTGAATGGGACCGATTTACTCCGGAATGTCCTAGATACGGAAAAAGACACTTATCTGTGGGTATAAATCAAGTTTACATATTAAAATCCTTTAAAAAGCACATATAGTATCATGCGTTATTCAAGTTAAGTCATGACAGTCACGTTTATACGTATAAAGCAACTATCATTAGTGGCTAAAATTGGTCGTCGTTCATTTTGCCTACGAGTTATATGGGTTTTTCCAAAGTTGCGGAGATCCGGGTAACACCTAGAGCATGGGCTGTTCGATTAGTGCTGTGATTGTGGTAAACTCGCTCCTCACTTAGAAGGTGACCGGGTTGAATTCCCTCTCCCGGCGCATGCGCGTTTGATTGGTGGTCACTATATTCCGGGCATTGGGTTTCCTTTCTAACTGTCCACACCCACCATAGCACAAGACCACACCACTTAACCCATTTATGCCTAGCGTCTAGAAAAAAATGCCTTGGCAAACAGCGTAGACCCAGATGAGACGCCGCATGATGCGGCGTCTCATCAGGGTCTGAGCTGTTTGCTTAAAGAAATTTCTGTAAGAAATATTCTAAATATAGAAATAAATATACTAGACATCCCCAATTTTGGAAATAAATTGATCCAATTTAGAAGGATGGGAGAAGCCACTAGGCATAAATGGGTTAATATTAATTTCTTTCAGTAAAAACTAAAATAACTGAACATTGCAGCTACAATTCAAAGTGTCATTACTTTCGTGACATTAGTGACTTGACTACGGAAAGAGTGCCAAGAACATTCCGGGTTGTCACATAATGCAGCCTAAGGCGCTAAAACTTAAAAATATAGGTCTCGGTGGCATAGTGGGTATTGTTTCGATCTATCTATGAGGTCCCGTGTTCGATACCTACTCAGGGTGTGTTATCAAGCTCTTGTCTTAATGCACAGAGTACTGGTTCTGCCCAGGACACGAATTCAAGAGTTTTTCACTACGAATTAAGCTTCGATGCAATCGAGCTTGAAGTATTGGTTGATACTAAACTAAAATTCAAATAGCCAATTAATCTTAATGAAATATAGCCGTTGTGCAGGATATGTATGTGCTGATTAAGTGTTGTATCTTCTAGACGTTCACATTCTTGTACACACACTCGCGCACTTTTTCACAGAATACTACGCAACCATACTTAGTTACGTGTTTTATCAATTTTATTCTGTTAAGGTAAATAACACAGAAAAAAACATATATATATATGTATATATGTATATGTGTATATGTATATATATGTATATATACAAGTGATGTGTTTGAGAAACACTATGCCCCCTTTTGAGCGATTTTGACCAATATATTTGACATTTGACATTTAAGGATGACATTGAACTTGACCTTTAACCACTCAAAATGTGCAGCTCCATGAGATACACATGCATGCCAAATATGAAGTTGCTATCTTCAATATTGCAAAAGTTATGACAAATGTTGAAGTTTTCGGACGGACGGACGGACAGACAGACGGACAGACTGACGGACAATTCAACTGCTATATGCCACCCTACCGGGGGCATAAAAATTGCATGGTATCGCTTACTGTATTACATAGATTCTATACTAGAATTGATTGTTGATTCATTGTTACAAAATATTTATTTAAATGTACAATCAAAATATACATATTTGTTTGTATGCATTTTAACAATACATTTATTCACGTGCACACTTCTATTATACATAATGTTTTAAGTTATTTAATACTTTCGATATTGATTTACATATACATTTCTAATGTAGATTTTGAGTTAAATACACATTATTTGTCAAAATATGTGCACATGGTCGCTTATTGTTCTACATACATTCAAATCAATATTGTTATTGTGAATTATAAAAATATATTTATTCATATGCTCACTTATAATATACATATTGGTTTAAATGATATTTACACTTTTATTCACATTTGTGATTCAAAAACATATGTTGGTAAAATGCTACGTATATATTTACCTATATGTGTATTTTTCCAATATACATATGGGTTTGAATGCAGTAAATACATTTATCTACCTGTACGTTTCTTATATAAATATTGGTTTAATAGCAGAACAGAACTGATCATATCATTATTTTGTTTCACAGGTCACATAATACATTATACATATATTGTGACAACAGTTGAGCATATAGTTCACAAAAAGTTATTTCACAAAACAGAAGTTCGAATAAGCAACAATTTAGTATTTATTTGGGGAAGGTGATCAGGGAGTTTACTTTTTGATTTCTTTAACAGTATCAATCAGTATAACTTGTGTTAATCAGATAGAGGGAGCAACAATTTAGTTGATGATTGGGAAAAGGAAATCCAACATTTATTAAAGCAACTTCTTGACGGTCATAACATTAGCAGTATATTATCAGGGATTGCGTGCTTTGAAAGTCATATAGACGTCGAGAATCAAAACAAAAGATAAATATAGCAGAGCTCAACGTGCGAAAATATGAGTCTGAGTTTAAGTTAAATAAGTGGTACATACAATAAGAAGGTTAGAACGTCGCTGACAGATGAAATTCAACATGTTAACTTTGTTAATTTTAAAATCCATAACATCACATCAGACTTGCAGTGAGTACAAATGAGTGCAAACAGTATTGGGAAATGGGATTTATACATATACAAAAGCCACTTCTTCTAAGCACATCCTTTTCAGTGTAACCGTTACAACAATAGAATCTCATTTATAATTTGTTACGTGCTGTTATAAAAGGTCATGAGGTGTACATTATATTATCAGGAGGTTAATGTAAAGATTGTCATATAAATGTCATAAATAATATTCAACAAAGATCAACGTGAAACAATTTAAAAGAAATCAATAAAATTGAAGTTCACTTGGTATTTTATGTAGGTTGAAAAAGTTCAAATAAAACTGTTTATTTCCCTTTAAAGTATATTCCGGTAAACATAATATTAGACTTATGATACATTACGTACAAATAAGAATTAAATTTCCAGAAGAAAATCAATACAAGGCATATGGCTAGTCATTGAAAAATATGAACAAGTTTGCACTCTATCACCGGTTTTACTTCTTTATTTCTACACATTTGTTGTTCGTGCATTATAAAAAAAAATGTGTGTACATGAACAACTTTAATGTTCACATTGATTTAAATGGTATTACATCGTCGGACACCCCCGGTCTATTCATTACGTTACTCTCCATTCCTAAATGATGTATGAGCGGAGCGTAATCAGCAGCCGTGGGTATCCGACGATGATGGTATTAATACTTTTATTCACATGTACATATTAATGTAACTCGAGTGAAGCATTTTTGCACTTCACCTATATTTGTTTAATTTCTCATTTTATGACTGCACAAAAACACAACTACCCGTACTTCCAAACATGATAAGTTCAAGGTTTTTTTAAACGTGAAATTCATGTAGGAATTTCACTCTTAAAACCCAAGTTATCATCTATAAATAGAGTGATGCTGCCATTTCTATCAAATATTCAATTCGTCGTTGTATAACAATATAAAAAGGAGTGACTCGGCTCATAATTTACTCATAGTGATTGTCAATGTGAACTTTAAACATGTATACTGAAACTTAAACAGAGCCCTATAAAGTCCAATCTCTCTTAATCCTCAGTTTGTTTGCAAAGGACAAAAATATGACTCTCTTTTTTAACACAAATAAATAAGTCCTTAGAAGGAAAAAACAGGAAAAAAACACGTCAGCGATACTTTTTTTACGGAAGGCACATAGTTCAGAAAATAGAATGAAACAATTGCCTACCAATTACAATACATACATTACGAAAGGGCAACACTATTGTATCACATTTTACCACCTGATTTTGAGGTGTCCAAATGAAAGTCATTATTTTCCGGCATTGTTTTAAATTGTCAAATTTTCCGTTGTATATGATATATTGAATAACATGGTTGATACATTTTGAACTGTACAAAAATGGGTCGTTTACCATATGTGGACAGCGTATCATACGGTAAATCTGGTCAGGAGCTATAATGTCTGCTATATAGTCACGCAAGGTGTCGTAAGTTCAGCCAGAAGGCGCGCATATGGCGTATGAACCAGTTTCGCATTACGAGGGTCTTTAATAAATGACGTGAGAATTAAATCAACTCAAAGCAAAACGATTGTTATAGAAGATATTATCTGATAAGGAGAGACTACTCGCATAACAAAGAACAGTTACTTATGATAGGAAAGGCCCATATGTGCCTACATGAAAAACATGAAGAAAAAAAAAAGAAAATATTTTCAATAACATATAAATGCAATTACAGTCCAATTTGAATAGAACCATCATCATATGGTTTGTAACAACAGCTGAAATTTGATAGGACGTTGCTAGAAACGAGTCGTATCTCTGCACGGTTCTTGGGAGTTTAGAGTAAGTTTAGTTTTCAACAAGAATAAGGCCGAATGTTTCATTTCAAATCAGGACTCGTAGAACTTTTCTTGCTAAAATAAGGTTCAATGCTTCCTCTTCGTAATTCGTGAATTCGTATTGGCACAGAAACGAACGGATAATCGTTCACATCGTGGTATAATCTACGTAATAAAATACTCAACACTGATTGGTCGTATCTGTGACACTGTCCATCAATTGGTTGAGAAATGTGATTACATCCTAACTGTGCACCAAAAGGATTCATGCACTGGTCGATCGACGCGCATGCGCTCCATTTTTGTACCACCAATCTGCTGACGTCATCAAAATAGAAGAGCAGAAAACTTGCTTCAATCTCGCCAAAGTGACGAAATTTGCAATAATCTTCTTCCAGAAAGGACATCGTCCCACTGTGGGTATGTCTAGCAACCGATAAAACATCTCCGTAAGTGAAAAACAAGATAGAATTATCTTTACTATATTGGAGGGCACGGTCTAATTCCGTATCGTTTCGCATAATCCGAGCGGACGCATCCATCCACCAAACCCAGCTGTAATTTTGCATGACTTCCTGAATATAAAACAGCAAAAACAATGATTTCTTAGAGATTTACAAAATAGTTTAAATATAAGTGTACAGTATGTTAAGCGGCACAATATGGAAACATGATACTGTGACAAATGCTTTATCACTCTCTGTGCTGGAATACATTTCTTAAAATGTTATTTACGAAAGAATCAAGCATCTTCATTATTTCATATTTAATAACACTAACTATGCAAACGCGCTTTTTAATCATCAAAGTCAAAGAAGAAAATTATTAATATTTTTCATGAGCGCTTGCGTTAAAGGAAAATAGGTTAATTGTCTCCATTTCCAGAGAGGATAAGACCAGATAGCAAACGGAAAACAAACTTTTTTTTTCTTCATTTGATAATTTAAACTGTGACTGTGTGTACTTTTTAATTATGATTTCGGGGGGGGGGAGG
>VMBQ01004120.1:0-15661 GCA_007657795.1 Dreissena rostriformis | reverse complement strand
GATGAAATAATCCATGAAATTGCTTGCTGTTAATCGTATAAAATAAACAACAAATACAAAATAATACCGTACCCTCACAATCAATGGCTTCCACGCGTAAAATTTCAACTGTTGAACATGTTGCGGATGTTTTGGGAAATCGAATTTGATGACTGTGCAAAATTTACAACCGTATTCGATCTGAAAAGCGATGAAAATAACATAAACTGTCTTGTATTTTGTTTAAAATGTGTTACCATATTTGCTCAACATTCACATCATTGTTAAATATGTACAAGAACAACTAAACATGTTCAGCTGTCGCCAATGTACTTTCTGATCTGCCTGACGCACATTCTTTTTGTTTTCAAAATCGAATCTTTATGCGTAACACGTCTTAAATAAATACACCCATAATTATTATTATGTTCATAGAACATTCCATCTTACTAAAGCCGAAAAGATCTACTGATTCCCGATCAGTTGCAAGGAACACGCATATTAGTTTTACTGTAATTAACAATCGTTTACAAGAGAAACATGAAACGACACCAGCAAAACTGCAAACGAAAAGTCTAAAATATACCGTTTTTGTTTGTTGCTCGTGTAACCCAAGGTCATAGTAGAATAATTTCAAACCCGGGTATTTCGGAAGTAATACGTTGTCGATACTTTTAAGTAGACCCTCGGTTACTTGAAAGAAGTCGTGACTTGCTGCAGTCACTATAACAGGAAATGACGTTATTTTATTTGTTGGCTTTTTCATTGGCGGAAATGACGTCACGTTTTTGCTGAGGTAGCCGGAAATGACGCGGAAGTTGTCTTCAAACCCCGCTTCAAACCACTTCGAACAGTTGTGTTTAATTGGAACTGAAGATATAAAAATTAAGCATTATCTTTTACCGGTAATTATTTTGATGACTTTTAAAACATTATTTTGTAAAAAAGTATCAGATTGACAATGAAGATCAAGCCATTATTTATTAAAAGTTCGTTTGTTTGTCTAATCGTTGATGGACCTTCTTTATTCCATGGTAAAAGCCTTTCACTATTAGATGTTATTTAACAAAGGTCGCCTTGAAGTCATGGATATGGTGTCCGCCTAGCGACATGGAGGTCACGGGTTCGATCCCCACTGTGGGAGCATTCTTAACGGACATAAAGACACAAAAGACTGGTTCTAGCCCCAGGAAGCGGACTTGAGAGCGTTATAAATAAGAAGTAAGTTCTTTAAATGCAATCAAGCTAAAGTAAATTAGTTTAAACTAAGATGTTATTTTTAAACATTAACGAACAATCGATTAAAGATGTGTTTCTACAATTCTGACTAGTCAAACAGAGTTTTGTGTTTTGCTTTTTGCGAACGCGTTAACTTGGTGTGCCAATGAATGTGCGCGTTTTCTTTTGAAAATAAACATAAACAACGACACCAACAACAAAGGTTTGTAAACAAAACAACAACACAAACTCTTTGCACAATACAGGGGCTAAGCAAAGCTGATAAAACATTTGTATGAACAAATTGAAGAACAGAACGGGACACAAGACAGTTTTAAAAATAATGTTTAAAAATAATCAATTCTCACAAATCCGGTGACGTGTACCTTTAACAGTCTTTATCGTACCTGTACTATTTGGTGGACGATTCTTCTCGTATGATACCGGTGCGACTGCTGAAAATCTCAGAACCCCACTCGTCGCTGCGGCAACTAAAATAAAAGCACTGCTAGCTTAGAAGACTGACATCACATAAAAGCGATGAGAGCAAGTTAAGACCTATATCAAAGCATTGTGAGCCTGAACATACTTATATTAAAGCACTGACATCAAAGCGCTTCGAGATAAGTACGACTGACATTAAAGTGCTTAGTGATGAGAAAGATAGACATGAAAGAGCTGATCACCTAGAGAGACTGAATTCAAAGGGCTGAGAGTTAAAAAAAATATATAAAGACGTCAATTAGCTGAGAGTTTAGAAAAAGTGACATCAAAGAGGCGATAGTTTTGAGGGACGGATATCAACGCACAGAAAGCATAGAAGACTGACATCAGTGCTGTAAGTTTACACGAGAACAAGGAAGGCAACTTCAATCAGGAAGAATACACTGCCAACTATTATACCAGAATGGAAATTTGGTAGGAATCATATTTATTTTCAACAATGTCACTCTACATAAGAACACACTCGAGTTATTCATTGTTAATCTTCATATTTTATTTCGTCGTATTGTATATCACTAGGCGCATACTAGTTTTGGTTATCTAGCTATCGTGTTTCGTAGCCTATCGAATAAAAAGTATTCCGCTCGGTTATAATTTCCAAAATCTCATTACTTAAAAGCCAACACTGGTTTTCCTTATACACTCCAGGTGATTGACGGCACTGCTTGATAATAATCAGCTGACCAAAGCGATGTCCCTTTTTACAAAAAAGGGCTTTACACTGAATAAACTTGATATGATTCGCGCTCTGAGAAAACGGGGTAACATGCATGTGCGTTAAGTGTCGTCCCAGATTAGGCTGTGCAGTCCACACAGACTAATCAGGGACGATACTTTCCGCATAAACTGCATTTTCGTCAAGATGAGTCTTCCTTTAAACGAAAAATACAATTAAAGCGGAAAGTGTCGTCCCTGATTAGCCTGTGCGAGCTGCACAGGCTAATCTGGACCAACACTTTACGCACATGCATTAAACCCCTTTTTCACAGAGCGAGGCTCATTTTTTGATTATAGAAAACCCGATGCATACAATATAATAAAATAGATATCCAGGGGATGGTTTGGTTCGTCTGTATTCTCCCGGTAGGTTACTCTTAAACACACATTCAATGACAATGCCAATAACACATTTTTTGTTCAAATGCGAGGTCTATTTCCGCATGAAAGAAAGCACAAAGCAAACAAACCAAATATACAACAAAAGTTTCGCGGTCGTAGACATATGCCCCCCACCCCCTCAACAGGGCCTTGATTTTTACACTTATTGTGACAGTGACCTTAACCTTTGAGCTAGTGACCCCAATTTCAATAGGAGTCATCTACTGTCCAAAGCCAAGGCACATATGAAGTATCAAGTCAATCNTTCAATAAGTGGAACATATCAAAGGCAATTCAGTTTTCTAACTACACTGCAGTGGAAACCATCTTAACCGTAAATATGACTATGATACAATTCCGGTGACCAACTGAATAGATCTATTTAACAACTTAAACACACGTAAGTAAACTACAAGTAGTTTGTATAGTTACATCGTGTTCCCGTTCAACATACATTTAGTTTCCTTGTCAATAGAGGATGCGAGGGTCGAGCGGGAACACGATGTAACTATACAAAGGACTTTGAATTGACAACTTCTACATGTACTTATATACCTCACATAGTTTCCTCTACAGCAAAATATTTCAATATCTTTTATAAGATAAATACTTAAAAGAACATTTTAAATGGGTAATCCCATACATCGTGAATAAGGTAGATATTATGCAGTGTCAAACCGTTCACTCGCCTGCAATTACTGTGTATATATATCATAAAGGGAGGAGGATCTATTACAGACAATTACAGAAAGTGTCATCCACCACACTATTGTGTTAAGTGTATTCAACCGTGCAAACATGCTGACATTTTCCAGCTTGAGTTTCAATAACAAGATATCATATCATCCACCAAACACTGACAACAAAAGATTAGTAATAAAAGTCAATTTTCACAGTCCAATCCCAACATCTGCAGCAATTTACCTGTCTGTATCAGTTTCAAATAAATCTTTCCTGAATTACACAGATTATACATAATTTTACCTTTAACATATATTTTCACAGCTGCCATCTATATTTTCAAGGATTATTTTATAGGTCTAGAAATTCCCTTTGAAGGTTTGAAGCTATCACATTATGGCATGCATCTAGGTCAAAATAAACTAAAATGTACATTTTAACTTAAGACAAAACCAGATATAAGTCCAAAGGGCATGAATGCCCCCACATTCCACTTTGGACTCCAATAAAACAAGCTGTTTTATTGCCAAATTTGACTTTTGACCTCTTAGTGTGGCCTTGACCTTTTAGGTTGGTAGATGGGTGTCGTACTCAGTTATGACTGAAACAGGAATTTAAGGACTCACACCAAGACCCTCATACAGACAGACATTGGGACTGCTATATGCCGCCTTCTTTAAAAGGGGGAGATATAAATCATAACTAGTGACCTGAAAATCAATAGGGGTCATGTGCCGGTCATTACCAATGTCCCTATGAAGTTTCATGATCCCAGGCGTAAGCGTTCTTGAGTTATCATCCGGAAACCATTTACCTATTTCCAGTCACTGTGACCTTGACCTTTGACCTAGTGACCTCAAAATCAATAGGGGTCATTTGCCGGTCATCACCAATGTCCCTATGAAGTTTCATGCTCCCAGGTGTAAGTGTTCTTGAGTTATCATCCGGAAACCATTTTCCTATTTCCAGTTAACCATTTTACTGCCCTAAGTCACTGTGACCTTGACCTTTGACCTAGTGACATGAAAATCTAAAGGGGTCATTTGCCGGTCATTACCAATGTCCCTATGAAGTTTCATGATCCCAGNATGAAGTTTCATGATCCCAGGCCTAAGCGTTCTTGAGTTATCATCCAGAAACTATTTCACTGCTTCCGGTCACTGTGACCTTGACCTTTGACCTAGTGACCTGAAAATTAATAGGGGTCATCTGCCGGTCATGACCAATTTCCCTATGAAGTTTTGTGATCCCAGGCCTAAGCATTCTTGAGTTATTATCCGGAAACCATGTGGTGGACGGACCGACCGACGGACCAACGGACGGACGGACCGACATATGCAAAACAATATACCCCCTCTTCTTCGAAGGGGGGCATAAATATATATATTCCTATATATATTCCCAAATAAGTATAAACAAATCCCAATGGAAAGTTTTAAAAAAAAAAAACATTTTTTAGCAATCAAAATCTTCTCTCTATCCAGCTCTTTAAAACCACACACCTTGAAATTAAGTACATGATAATTATAACTACATATAGATGCAATTTTAAAGTGTGCAAAATTGTCATTAAATCTAAAGCCTAGTTAGCGAAAATAATTTATTATTTTTCAAACGTTTTTTACGGCTTTTAAAACTGAAAGTAGGATTTCTATACGTAAACTTCAATTTCAACAAACGCGATTATTTTTAACTTTTAAAGCGCAAAAAGACGGATTGTAAACACCAGATATATTCTAATTGGCACAGATAAAATTAAATCTATAGCCTAGTTAGCAAGTAATTTATTATTTTTTTTAACGGTACCACTTTTAAAACCGAAAGTAGGATTTCTAGACTTATACATCCATTTCGACAAACGCGATTATTTTCAAGTTTTAAAGGGCAAAAAAGACGGATTTCTACCTTGTAACCGCCAGATATATTCTAAATGGCATAGGTAAAATATTTTCTTATTTATACTTAAATTTACTATGCCAAATAAGGTGTGTGGCTTTTTGTTGGACCTATACAGGCATAATATTTACAAGAGGGCCATGATGGCCCTGAAGCGCTCATCTTAGTTCATTGTACACCTATGTCAAAGACTCGACCAAGTGACCTTGTAATTGAGCCCACTTGACCCAGATTCAAACATGGCCTTGATATTGTCAAGATACTGTGAAACCAATACTATTTATCTGACACTAACTTTCATGGATTTGGAGGGTTTGCCAACCCACATTTCAAAGGTTCTACGAAAGTTTTAAGTTCTATCTCTGAAGTCATATCTCTGAAGTTTGCTACGGGCCCTCTGCCCCTTCTTAACCAATTTTAATTTAATTTTACCGCATATGTTCTTACTATTACATAATTCATATTTGTTTTAAGCTTCCTATGTTTAACATATCATTCAAGATCTAATTAATGTTCTCATACTTTTAACTCGTGATTTTACTGATACAATTAATTTGGTCACTTGATGCATGTTCCAGAATATTTGTACGTATTTCATACTTGTTATTAATTATGTTTTACTTTTTTATACATTATAACTAGCATTAAGGTATTTCATTAATTTTCCAGAAAACAGAGGTTATGATACACAAACACTTGTCATGGATGCAACATAAATTGTGTTGCCATACAGCACATGATTTGATTATGATAAAATGGTACACAACCTCAGAGGTCCCTAAGCAATACTAAGATAAATGTCAAGAACAATAAAAAGCATCAATTAAGGGCGAGGTGTAACTATGGGATTATGTGGCTGAATCCAAAATATTTTAACCAAAACTTTCTTTTAAACAATGTTTTGACAGAACCCATAAAAACAGTTTACAAACTAAATACCTCTTGAATGCTAAAGATACAAAGAATTCTGTTATGGCTTGTGTGTTAAGCAAACCTTCACCTTCACAAAACATACCAATGGCATTTTTATAGGTCGCTGTGGCGTAATGGATATGGTGTCCCCCTAGCGACCGGGAGGTCATGGGTTCGATCCCCACAGTGGGAGCGTTTTTCAATCTGCCCCTCACACACCAAGTACTGGTTCTTAGTCCCATGAAACGGNAACTTTCTTTTAAACAATGTTTTGACTGAACCCATAAAAACAGTTTACAAACTAAATACCTCTTGAATGCTAAAGATACAAAGAATTCTGGCTGGTGTGTTTAGCAAACCTTTACAAATGTACCTTCACAAAACATACCAATGGAATTTGTTGGTTGCAGTGGCGTATTGGATATGGTGTCCCCCTAGCGACCAGGAGGTCATGGGTTCAATCCTCACAGTGGGAGTGTGTTTTTCAATCTCCCCTCAGACACCAAGTGCTGGTTCTTAGTCCCATGAAACGGACTCGAGAGGTTTCAATAAGCCTTATGCTTTCGATGCGATAAAATAAATTGGTTGAAACTAATGACATTTTCAGTTGATAACTTATCATATTGTGTAGATTTTAGGTTCTAACAATTTGTACACTTTTCCTGCAGGAAGGTGCTGTATTGGGGAGGCTGAAAACACGAACAAAAATTTTGAATACAAATATTGCTAGCTACACCTCTGTCAGTGGCAATATGTGACCTTAGTAACCCCAATTTGTACTTCCTCTCCTTCAACAATTATTTAAATTCAATGTCCACAGCTGCTGCTTGATTATAATGACAATCACATTGCCACCAAATTGTGGTTCAAGATCAATGCAAATACGTGATACCTGTGTAATGTTTCTGAATAAGATACTTAACTCTAGCAGCAAAACCTTAACCATGATGTACCATTCATTGCTATACTTCTACTAGCCGGTACATGTAAATACCACCTTCTTACCAGAAGCAAGTTCTCTAGTTACCGATTCACCAATTAGCACAGGCCAGTACTGAGTCCCGCTAATTGACNATGATGTACCATTCATTGCTATACTTCTACTAGCTGGTACATGTAAATACCATCTTCTTACCAGAAGCAAGTTCTCTAGTTACCGATTCACCAATTAGCACCGGCCAGTACTGAGTCCCGCTTATTGACAGGTGCCCTCATCCCCACCCTGTTTCAACCCAACAGGTGATGGCCAGGCATGCAATTACTGGACTGACATTTTATGCCAGCCCCAAAAAATGCATCCACACATAAGCAATTATCCTGAAGACCTGTCATTCCCAGTTAGCAATCTGTTAGCAAAGAGTGGCTTTTAACCTCCTCATCAGCTCTCTAGTACACTCTTCAAAGAGGTTGGAAAAGTGCTTTGTTCTATCAGTTGATTAGGGCGTGTTTAAACAGTGGGTATGGTGAGAGCTACCTAGTTGCTGATAAAGCACAATCCCTTCTAATTGTGTTTTGTTTTTGTTTGAGTTATTTTTCAAAGAAATTAATGCAAGCAATAGCATCTAAAATGAATTCGGGTGGGGAGTTTTTTTATTATTATTTACATAATTAATTACAGAATGCCATTGGTACAATGGACAAGTAATGTATTACATTCCATTTTCCTGCATTTAACTGTATTATCTAAAACTACTATAATTCCTATATCCTCCGCTGTTACTCATAAAAACAATCAAATTTGGCGAGTATCAAAACTATGAAAATTGCCTGAATTGCTACAATTACCATTTCTGGATAAATCAGGGGGCATAGGTCTGTAGTTCCCTCAGTGTTTTGGGATGTGTAATTACCAAAATGATTGATTTTTTTCCCAAATTAAGAGATGAACCATAAACTAGACTCAAACTAACAGAACAGAACTTTATAAAGACTTAAATATATGATGTGCATTATTTTTAATAACTACATATCTAAATTAAGTGATGTCAACAAGGATATCAACGCTATAAATTTATAAAGCTCTCATAAAACTCAATAAAGTTCTGGTGATGTTTCATAGAAGTTGACCTTCAAACATGATTGACAGGAGGACATGACCTTGATAAAGACGTCATAACCCAGTTCAATGACCCCTTATCCAATGATAACAAACAGGACTGCACAAACTACCAATCAAGTTCGAGTGATGTTGCAAAGAAGTTGACCTTCAAATGTGATTGACAGGAGGACATGACGTTGATAAAGACTTCATCACGCAGTTCAATGACACTTATCGTGTGAAAACAAACACTAACGCACAACTTCTCCTGGTACCCATGTTTAACTGGACCAAATCACTGCCACCACAATGCCAGATGTTCCACCATGCTTAAAAGCATTACAAGTTTTAGGGCGAGCAAATTCCGTTCCTTGACAGCGTCAGGATTTTAATCTGCTACTTCCCGACTTCATGTCGCCTTCGTAACTGTTTAAATAATTTACCTATGATTAATCAATGGCCACTAGTCCCAGGTGACAAATTTATCAATAAACAAATTTTGATTTCATTGACGGTGACATTTGAAAAATTGCCGGGGAAGGTGACATTCTAACTTCAATTTGCTGATAACACAAAACTAATGGTTGGGAAAGGTCAACGTACAGCTATTTTGGAAAGTAAGGTGGTCTATTTTAGGAGGTTAATATCAGTCCTAAGTAAGTAAATGCCATAATTGACCCATGTTTAGCACAGCACACTTTTTCGATCTTCGTCTTTTTTGACAGTATTGGCTTTTGTTATCATGCAAGGTTAAGCAAAGAGTTCTTATGATATTCATATTATTCTTCACAGATTTGAATGCATTTATTTTGTTTTGACAACATACAATAGTTATTGAACTTTACATGATGTACATAAAAAGTGTTGAAGTGAGTGTCTATGCACATACACGCGCATACATGCATGCATACAATTAACCACCCACCAACCCATCCATCCACTCACACATTTTGGCTTTGAGAATTGGACTGTAATTGGGCTGGAAATGCTCAGGCAAAACAAAATAAATTCTGTTTTTTGACAACCCGACCATACCGAGCATAACTCGCCGACCCTAAAGTTTTTAAGGGTATATATCAGATTTCATTGTTTTGGGGAAAATTTCTGTCAGAGGGGAAAAACACTTCTAGGGGAAAGGGCCAACATTCGGCAGGTCTTTATGAAGGAAAAAAAAACCTGCTGAATAACTTATTAGGGCATCTCCCGAGGATGCCACGAGGATGGAATGATGGAAGTAGCACTTTCAAAACATGATGACCTATAACTTCTATGTTATATCTTCACTTTCTGAAAAAATATTAGTGTTTGATATCTATAAATTTCATGAAGTTGAGCATTGGAGTATTGTGATCTGACACAATTTTTGTGAAATCAATCTCCCTTGGCAGTCCAAAAATATTATTGCAACCATTGAAGAGAAAGAGTTACAGTAAACTATAAGAAGTATTAAATCAATCAAATATTGATGTATTATAAATAGATAAAACAAGAGGCCCATGAGGGCCTGAATCGCTCTACTGGCTGGAATGTCAATGGAATGGAAAGTCATCATGCAAGGGAATACTGAAAACACAAATCCTTTCATCCTTGCCAAATGAATTATCAGATGGCTTATATTTTATTTAATTTTAAATTTATAATTGCAACCAATTAAACAACCTACTTAAATGCCTCGGACCAATACAAATTCAAGGGGCGATAATTCTGGACTTTTTACTCTGATGTAACCCATTTTCAATAGGGTTTGAGTCCTTATTAATATAAAGACACTGAACAAGTTTGAAAAGAATCGGATGAAAACTGTGGAGTTTATCGCGCAAAGAAGAAAAAGTCTAACGCACGCACGGACGGACGGACGGTCTAATGTAACCCATTTTCAATAGGGTTCGAGTCCTCATGAATATAAAGACACTGTACAAGTTTTAAAAGAATCGGATAAAAACTGTGGAGTTTATGGCGTAAACAAGAAAAAGTCTACACACGCACGGACGGACGGTCTAATGTAACCCATTTTCAATAGGGTTCGAGTCCTCATTAATATAAAGACACTGAACAAGTTTAAAAAGAATCGGATGAAAACTGTGGAGTTTATCGCGTAAACAAACAAAAGTCTAACGGACGCACACACGGACGGACGGACGGACGGTCTGATGTAACCCATTTTCAATAGGGTTCGAGTCCTCATTAATATAAAGACACTGAACAAGTTTGAAAAGAATCGGATGAAAACTGTGGAGTTTATCGCGTAAACAAGAAAAAGTCTAACTCACGCACGGACGCACGCACGGACGGACAGACGGTCTGATGTAACCCATTTTCAATAGGGTTCGAGTCCTCATTAATATAAAGACACTGAACAAGTTTGAAAAGAATCGGATGAAAACTGTGGAGTTTATCGCGTAAACAAGAAAAAGTCTAACGCACGCACGGACGCACGCACGGACGGCAGACGGACGGTCTGATGTAACCCATTTTCAATAGGGTTTGAGTCCTCATGAATATAAAGACACTGAACAAGTTTGAAAAGAATCGGATGAAAACTGTGGAGTTTATCGCGTAAACAAGAAAAAGTCTAACGCACGCACGGACGCACGCACGGACGGCAGACGGACGGTCTGATGTAACCCATTTTCAATAGGGTTTGAGTCCTCATGAATATAAAGACACTGAACAAGTTTGAAAAGAATCGGATGAAAACTGTGGAGTTTATCGCGTAAACAAGAAAAAGTCTAACGCACGCACGGACGCACGCAGGGACGGCAGACGGACGGTCTGATGTAACCCATTTTCAATAGGGTTCGAGTCCTCATGAATATAAAGACACTGAACAAGTTTGAAAAGAATCGGATGAAAACTGTGGAGTTTATCGCGTAAACAAGAAAAAGTCTAACGCATGCACGGACGCACGCAGGGACGGCAGACGGACGGTCTGATGTAACCCATTTTCAATAGGGTTCGAGTCCTCATGAATATAAAGACACTGAACAAGTTTGAAAAGAATCGGATGAAAACTGTGGAGTTTATCGCGTAAACAAGAAAAAGTCTAACGGACGCACGGACGCACGCAGGGACGGCAGACGGACGGTCTGATGTAACCCATTTTCAATAGGGTTCGAGTCCTCATGAATATAAAGACACTGAACAAGTTTGAAAAGAATCGGATGAAAACTGTGGAGTTTATCGCGTAAACAAGAAAAAGTCTAACGCATGCACGGACGCACGCAGGGACGGCAGACGGACGGTCTGATGTAACCCATTTTCAATAGGGTTCGAGTCCTCATGAATATAAAGACACTGAACAAGTTTGAAAAGAATCGGATGAAAACTGTGGAGTTTATCGCGTAAACAAGAAAAAGTCTAACGCACGCACGGACGCACGCACGGACGGCAGACGGACGGTCTGATGTAACCCATTTTCAATAGGGTTCGAGTCCTCATGAATATAAAGACACTGAACAAGTTTGAAAAGAATCGGATGAAAACTGTGGAGTTTATCGCGTAAACAAGAAAAAGTCTAACGCACGCACGGACGCACGCACGGACGGCAGACGGACGGTCTGATGTAACCCATTTTCAATAGGGTTTGAGTCCTCATGAATATAAAGACACTGAACAAGTTTGAAAAGAATCGGATGAAAACTGTGGAGTTTATCGCGTAAACAAGAAAAAGTCTAACGCACGAATGGACGCACGCACTGACGGCAGACGGACGGTCTGATGTAACCCATTTTCAATAGGGTTCGAGTCCTCATAAATATAAAGACACTGAACAAGTTTGAAAAGAATCGGATGAAAACTGTGGAGTTAATCGCGTAAACAAGAAAAAGTCTAAAAGCAAAATGAATGCACAAGACACACTACCTATTTGCTGGAAAATGAATCATTAAAGGACAATGTCGGTTTAAAGACTTCTTAAAAATGATTAAACAAAACCTGCAAATCGCATAAAGGTGAAAATGCTCAGCCAACATATTAATAAATTGCTCTGCAAATTTCAAAGATAAACATTAATACAGCACTGCATTCACCAATAACCAGACAATATTGATTAAAGAATTTAATATAATTTTGGTCTTCTTTTTGAGGGATTTACTGCATTTCCATCAAATCCAACACGAAGGCACCATGCAACGCTCAACGCCAGCTTTATCACCTATTTTGACGCAGTATTAAACAGGCTCTAATCCGCAGGATTCAGAAATACTTGCGACGGTTGGCAGACAAACAGTGGGTCCTGATAACGCGACTCTATGTTTGTGTGCGAGTGATTTTGTTACAATGTGTGAATAGTTATTGAATTCGAAGTTTTGATAAATACTTTGGTAAACTGACTATGTGCCGTGATTTATTGCATGTTTTTATCAATACCCCCAGTTCCAATATTTCATCAACGTGTGGCGACGAGATTAATTCAATCGTCAAAATTGCAAACTTTCTTTGCGGTAAACAAACATTGAATTTAAGTGATAGTAAAACTACATTTGTCTAATACAACAGCTACTGCAGCCTTGAAAAAGGTTCTTGAAAAAGATTAAGTTGGTAAAGGAAAAGATGGAGTAGTGTAAAAAAAAACTTTATTATCATGTTATGTAAATTTTATGATGATATATTATTGCATGTAAACCATAATTGTCTCATAGAATCATACAACCATGTCAAAGGTCACTTTCGACCTAGATTTCTCGCAATAATTTAACCCTTTGCATGCTGGGAAATTTGTCGTCTGCTAAAATGTCGTCTGCTGAATTTCTAAAATGAGCATTTTCTTCGATTTTTTTTCCAAAGAATACTATCAGAATAGCAAACAGTTTGGATCCTGATGAGACGCCATGTTCAAAAGGCCTTCAAAATTCGGTTCCAGCACTGAAAGAGTTAAGCAACCTTATTCAGAAAAATGCTGTTGCTAAGGGAATGCAAACTTTAATAGTGCAATTGTTTAATGTTTACCAAAAACTGTAGCAGAATTTTTGAGAATTAAAAGTTTAACAGTTGTTCAACCTTTCCCACTCAGAAGCAAACTGAAAATGGCTTTATACAACCAGCATATAACTCACAGGTTGTTCTGGTTTTATGCTGTTTGCTGCTCATCAGTATCTTAGGGTTGGAAAGGGAGCCTTTAAAACGTAAATCTATTTAAAAAGTTCTTTATACTTTAGTTTAATTTTCTAATGGACTAGATACGAGACAAAATGTGTATCTGACCAGTGAAGGGTTAAATTAGGTGATTATAAAAGTAAAAGAAGAAGCATATTATCTATAACCAATACTAACCCTTTGAGTGCTCGAACCAGATTTTGAAGGTTTTTGCAAACAGTTTGGATCCAGATGAGACGCCACAGAACGTGGCGTCTCATCAGGATCCAAACTGTTTGCTATTCTGATAGTATTCTTTAAAAAAAAATTGAAGAAAATGCTAATTTTAGAAATTCAGCCGACGACATTTTAGCAGACGACAAATATCCCAGCATGCAAAGGGCTAAACAACCTAACATATGTCTTTTACAATTTTCACTATTTATTTAAAATTTAAAGGCGAACAGATTGAAATATGATCAATATTGTTTTGCTTGAAAATCTGTATAATAGGATAATGAAAGAGCTGTAAAGATTAAATTTTGCATAACTGCAAAAGAAATTATACCAATACATTTCAGAAGTATGATTAATAATGTCAATAAAAGTTAAGCAAAGCTGAATCATCATTAACAAGCAAATTCGTAGAATTGATATCCCCCGCAACATATATTTTGTTTAAGGATGGGTNTTGTCTTATCCATATATATACTCATACCAAGTTTCAATGAAATTCTTCAAAGCACTTCAATGATATGGCTCTGGACACAAAAGTGCCGGACGGACAGCCGGATGGACGGACAGCCGGACGGACGGACAACGCCAAAACAATATCCCTCCGCCTCTGGCGGGGAATAATAACCATTATCAATGTTTTCAATTGCTTGCTTGCACACAGATTGTTGTGAAACAGTAGTACAATCTTTTCAAATGAAAAATGATTTCAGTCATATAAATCATCATGCCCGAACAAGAGTCACCACTCTTTGTCAAGAGTTACCTCTCTTTGTCAAAGCCTGGTATTCTTTCACAATGATTAACACAACATAAATTTTATATCATTGTTTGAAACAACATGCTAATCAATTAACTGAAACACTGAACGTTTTTTGTCAGTTTAATAATTAACTCGCAAAAAACACTATGTTATGCAGTTCTTTTCAATAAGTGAGTCATTCGAGAGAAATTTTGAAAAGCTTTTAAACTAATGGCATGTCATAGCAGCTATACTCTGCACCTAGACATGCTTGTTCACATTATTTGCGTTCATTTCATAATGAACCATTATGAGGACCGTGTAAATTAAATTAATGGCAAAAATAAATCACCGGGTGACAGGAGCGTTTTTAGCAGCACAATAAATCATCTATGAAGGACACCAACAGCACACTTAGACTGGTTGGTTTTGATTATAAATACCTTAATCTCCAATTTACCATTCTGACTTCACCATTCTTGCGACCACAACCTATTGAAATTTTTGAAGCCAAAATCTTCGCCAAAACAAAAAAATCATCAATGCTTTTCATGAAATCTAGAGTCTGTTTATTTTGTTTTGACATTTTCAATGACTGTTTATACATCGCTAAGTCAGGGTACGTGTTTGCCACTGACACTTCAGGTCGGTATCTCGCCATACTCGAACAATCTTCGACAGTGAATTCCACATCAATTTTCGGTCACTGATAAACTTTCCCATCTAAATGATCAATTTTGGACGAGTGTAAGCTCACTTCAAAAGCCCCAGTAATCGTGTTTGCCCTATTTGGTATGTCTTCGCTCTCCAGAGGAATTAAGTCATCAATTTCCTATCTCAACATGTCATCTTGGACTCGACTTTCAAAAACGAACATGATTTTCTCATAACACTCGGGATATGAGGCTAGGGGGATGAGTGATCTTCTTGGAACATCTCTGCTGACAGGATTAGTTAAAAATACTACCCCCACCATGTCACAGACGACCCAAGGTGACAAAATATTGAAGATATTGATCTCAAAACTGAAATAATATGGTCTCCGTAACGACAGCATGCATTTGAGATCAAATTTTGAACCCAAACCTGTTTAACTTTAGCGGCATAGCAGGCAGTTAATGTCCTTAACACTGTGGCCAATGCATATTACACAATGTGGCTTTTTTAATATTTGTTTAATAAAAGGTTCGTGTTTAAAGTCATGTTTGCACAGATCCCATCAAAACTCCCTGGTGTGTGTTATTCCGTATAAAAAAAAGTATTCATGAGACCAGGCCGCGTATTCA